>JAOTQR010131287.1:0-22038 GCA_025774065.1 Solanum ossicruentum | reverse complement strand
TTCATATCAAACTCAGTAAAATACTTTCACATCAAACTTAGTAAAACACTTTCATATCAGATCATATACGTATTCGGGAGGGCTTCAAGGATGAATCATGTATTCGGTAATCGGTATGTCTATCTTCTTATAAGAATATACAATAACTATAACTTTCAGATCGGTAAATCCCTATTCGAGGGATATCGGTAACGGTTTGCTAGTTATACCTTCCCACTAGCGAGGGCTCTATCTGTAATCGATAAATACAAGGTGTACTAGGTCTAACAAACCTGTCGTTAGCTAGGGGATTCATCAAGGTCTACTCCCATTGAAAACTTTTCTTTATAAATCATATAAGCTTTTTCAAAGTAGTATAAGGCATGTAAATCTTGAATCATATCATATCAACTTAATAAAGACATATGTAAAAGTACTTATATTTCAAGTAAATGTCCAAAAATCATTTAAATAATGGTAATAATCTCAATTATCAATATACTTATCTTGTAAAAGTAAGATCATCTCAAATAGCTATTTCAGTATCAAATAAAGTAAAGGACTTGTCCCATATGTAAATTCAAATCATTAGATAAGAATTCACTTTTAAATCATTTAAAAATTATGAAACTTATAAAATACAAATTAGGATTAAGGTTACTACTCACAG
This sequence comes from Solanum ossicruentum, assembly GCA_025774065.1. NCBI lineage: Eukaryota > Viridiplantae > Streptophyta > Magnoliopsida > Solanales > Solanaceae > Solanum > Solanum ossicruentum. Next base: position 21,389 of record JAOTQR010131287.1, on the reverse strand, counting down.
TACTCGTATTGAACATAACAATTTGTCACCTCAAGTGATCTGCATGACCTCCTTCGATCAATCTAAAATTCACATCATATCGATCTCATATTAGTTTTTATGTTTAAGCTAATTTGACAACTATTTTAAATACTTAATCCTCAGATTTAGGTTTGACTCTAAATACGTCAAACTATCTTATTCACAATTTAATAGTCCTTCAAATTGGATAACAATAAGTTAAAATTCTAAATATTCCCATCCTGTTGTTGCTCAAGCAACTTCTTTGGCTCTCCCCTACATTTAACAACCACCTAAAATTCCAACATCACAATTTGTCTCTAATTAGAGAACCAACAGTTTCCTGACTATAATGTTATAAAAATCTGCTCTTATCTACGAATTTTCTCATATCCAAATTAATAGAAATTCAGTTTCAAATTATCAATATTACATAACCTAGCCGATGATAATACATATATATCTATGTCAATGAAAGAAAGTACCTTAAAAATCCATATTTTGCAACTGTAGAGATTCCACTTCTTCTCCGTCTAGCTTTTATTTTCTTTTTGGGTTTGCCTTCATTTGATTTTCTCTGAAGGAGAAAATTCTGTTTTCTTTCTTTTCGCTGGAGGGTTGCTGTGCGCACCCTCCTTAATTTCCTTTCTGAAATTGCTGCTTGTAGCTTTTGATATGGGCTTTAGCCCAAAATTTTCTTTTCCTCCTTTTTTATTTGAAATTCTTTTCTTTGTTTGGATTTACTTAAATACCCCATATTTCTATAGGGGATATTACATAAATAGAGTTTTTAGTTATTTTTGTATGAGAGAGATGATCAAAGCACATATTGTTACTTTCTTTTGAGTGGTTCTTGGAGATTTTGAGTTGATATACTTTGTGCTTATCATTGGAAGGTATTGCAATTTACATTAAGATTTTGCATTTTACGTTCTTTAAATCATTGTTGTAAGTATTTTGTTATGCAAACATCAAATATGATTTCTTCATATGCAACGAACACGAGTAGCTAAATCCACAACTCGGGTTGTGGGAACTATGAAGAACTAACAAAGTAAAAATCAAATAGTTTGTAATCCCTGAAAAGTGTGCATGCATGTATTATTTATGTCTTCATTTTTATTTCTATTTAACAGTGATCAATATTAGAACTCGCCTTATTCTTACTCTTTGGCTAAGTGGAAAATGAATGAGATAAGGAATAGATAATAGGATTCAATGTGAGTACTCTCATCTAGTCAACCTTAACGCCCAAGGGATGGTTGCACTAGGATCAAGGTAAGAGTTAGTAATGCGACACCCATAGATGACCCAGTTGCATAGTAAAATTTGCCTTGTTGTTAGCCCAAGGAATTAGGTGAACATAACTTACAAATTCTATATGCTACATATTACAAAGGATTACAATTATAAGGTTATACTGTGCTAGGGATTCATGCCAACATAATACCCTAGTTACTTCTCTCACCGAATTAGTAATACCTGCATTCATATTGTTAGTGTAGATTTTATTATTGCATTTACAAAATAAATCCCCCTTTTTGGAAATAAGTCAATTCATCTAAATTGCTTTGATTATTCTACGTCTAGACCATATTTCTAATGGGATCGACCCTAACCATTATTAGGTTCTATATTTCAACCAGTGACAGCTTATACCTTATTTAGGATGTGTAATTTGGGCGTGATAAAATTTTGGTGCCGTTGCCGAGGAAAAGGCTTTCAAATTTGTTTAATTAGGATAATTAGAGAGTTAATCCTTATTTCCTTATTTTACATATTTTTATTGTTTTATTGCTTTCTCAGTATACAGGTGTAGTGTATTCCCAATATGCATAGTCAAGTCAATCCCTATTGATAAGAATGGCCCAAGACAATACCAACAATGTTGCGAATGAGGCTCTTAAACTGAATAACCAAAATCCATCACTACCACCAAGAGCTGCAATTAATTTACCACCAATAGTTCAACAAGTAAGAGTAGATGGATGGAATCATTGTAGACTTGATCCAATAGCGGTGGATATCACAGTTCCAATTGTGTTATACTAACTTTGTTATCTCGAGTGGGTTGCTATAAATGTTGAAGCATAAAGGGTTGTTCTCAGGCCTACCATCAGAGGATCCACATAACCATCTACACAATGTTGTCTTCATTTATAAGAGCATGATAGGAATTGAAATCCTAAGGTTGTGGAGCAATATCCTAGAGGAGGTATGTTCTCATTCTAAGCATCCTCATTGTTATTCCTGTCCAGAGTTGCATTGGCTGCATAATTGGTGTTGTCTTTGGGCTATTCTTCTTAACCTTATGTGGATCTCTGGGTCAAATAGAGTTAAAGGATTACCTTGCCTCCAAGTTTTGGGCATACACTACACTTACCTTGAAAAAGAACAAAAACAATAAACAACAGTAAAATAAGGGAACTAAGGATTACCACTCAAATTACAAATGAATTCACTAAGTCTATCCATATTCCTAGGTAATGACATCAAAATCTTGATGTCGCCCAAGTTACACCTCCTTTTGAGAGGATAAAATGGTCACTATCAGAAATAGAACCTAACAAAGGTTAGGGTCGAACCATAGGCAATATGTCGACTAAAGAGAATTCACTAATTGCAATTTGAATAATTAACCAACTTACTTCCCCAAAGGGGGAGGGGGTTGAAATAATCAATGAGAAATATAATGAAACAAACTATCACAAGAGAGAAGTCAATATGGAGAGAAACTAGGGTATTATGTTCCCATGATTCCCCAGCTCAGTATCACCAAATAAACTAATTCTTTTCTAGTGTATAGCATGTAGGATGGTAAGTTATGTTTACCAAGCGGTTTGGTCAAAGGTGACAGGTGCATTTCACTATACGACTTGGCCCATCTCCTTAGTGTGCATTACTGACCCTTACCTATTAGTCCCAAGACAACCTCTCCTTGTCTAGTTTGGTTGATTAGATGAGAACACATCAATCGAATCCTATTAATTAATCTATTTTCCTATTCATTAATACCTTGGTCCATTCAGTTACACTAGGCGGGTTCTAATATTGCCCACCATTAGAAAACATGCAAAATGAAGAGAGTTAATTAATACATGCATATACACCTTCCAAGAATCATGAATTATCCCGTTTTACTTTGTTAGTTCTTTATGGTCCTCACAACCCTAGTTGTGGATTTAGCTGCTCATGTTATGTTTAAATGCAGTAATTATGAGTTGAGAAAACATAATTGAACATTTACACAATAGAATTAAGAACAAGCAAATCTAACTTCAATAAGAACCACAAGTTTAAAGATGATATTTAAACACAAGTGTTCTCAAAGACTCTACAATATGGTCTTATAATTTTCTCTCTCTAATTACTGGGTTCTCTGAGTATTAGGCAAAAACATATGAAAAATAGCCTAAAAACCTATGTATAATAAGTAAAATACAACTCCTAAACAAAATAGGAGAACTGGTCAGCGCGCCATACAAAAGCTATTTATGGGTCGTATTTAATTCCATGGCCTGTAATCGAGGTCTGATAGCTACTGGAAATTTAGACTTCAACTCTATGACACCTCTCTACCACTCGTAAAGTGATTAACGACCTGTAAAAGGGGTTTCATGTGATGAAACTTCTGAAAGTCCAAGTCTCTAATCCTTAGGCCACAAACCATTATCTATGACTCATCTGCATATTCGTAGAATAAACTTTAGAAAACAGCCCCTCACTGGAATTGTTCACGAAACCACCCTACGGCCAATAGATTGATTACGGCCCATAAAGGGTCTTATTTAACAGCAAAAAAAAGCAACTTCTACAATTTCCCCCAAAAACAAGGCCAACTTATAATCCGACAAATATAAACACAAAAACACATAAAACCAACTAACATCACATTGAGAACATACAAAATTCCAAGTTTTAAGCATAAAATGTTGTATTTTTGCAGCACATCAACACCCTCAACTTAAAATTATTGCTTCTCCTCAAGCGATAGACTCAATCTATATAGAGAGTACAATAACACACAGACCTCAACCTAATGACATACATCACATAAGTCTTAACTCAGATACTTACACCAAATTTTCAAAACAAGATCATATAGCAATCTAACAAACCAATACAAACTGGTGCATGTGACAACATAACTATGACAAGCAAGATATTTTCAATAGTCCACAATCACTAAATCAATCTAGTGCTAACAATGCGATGCAAGTGCCCTCACAAAACGAAGTCCCATATCTGACACTCAATGATATTTTCATGTATAACCTAAATATGCAAAATCACTTATTCTCACAAAAGATATTCATGCATTATGTTTAATACCATGGGCTTGCCCCACTCTCTATTCAGGAGGATGCCGCACCTTGCGCTTATACTCATGATTCAAACCTTCAACTAACTAGACTAGGATCACCGTAGGATTGCCCTACCAACTCTATTATTTTCACCTTATACTTCCTTTTCCCTATTTCAAGCTTTTCTGGGTGCTTTCTTTTCATTTTCAGCCTTCTTCCTTGTTTTTACTCTTTATTTTGCTTTTTAGCTCACAACTAAGGGAATCACTTGTTTTCTTACACCCAGTACATGATTTTTCCCTTTTTCCTCTATATCACTAATTCACCCCCTCAGTTTTGTGTTTCACCCTTACACCAGCCACCCTCATCTTAGGCTTTTGGCCTGTGTTGAGGTGCACACTATCTATCCTCAAAACTAGGGCCACTTTTGGTAGTCACCCTCAACTTAGGCTTTTTGCTTCAGTCAAGGTGCATAATGTTCAAGGAAGGACCAGGGCCAATTTTAGTATTTTACAACTAAAAAGGCTAGGTAAATCAGGCATTCTCAAAGAATAGGTACATGTTAGGCTCAAACATTAGAAACAAGGATTATATCATAGCTTTGCTAGATTCATTTTAGCCAAAGATCCTTTCCTAATCTAATTAATCTACAATATCACATAGAGTAACAGGGGGCAAGTTCTGAATTAGCACGAAACAATGAATCTAGCAAATAAGGCTCACACTCACATGGTACTGCATACATTATCAACAAAAAACTCTCAGATCATGCTTTTTATCTCAATGTATCCTCACTTGTCAGAATGAACATTGTCACACACCTAAACATACATGATTGCTATCTAACTACAAATCAAAATTTTGGTGGGTATCATTTTTCAAACAAAACACAAAAATATGCTATATGCTACAAGTATTGGTACTCTATGCAATAAATACTATCTAAACATCCTAAACATGCCGGCTCAATAGAAAGTAAATATCTGCAGGGAAAAAAAACACAGGCAAGAAAACCCATGGATTAAAAATTTGGGTAGTTATGGACCCAAGCTACTCAGAATTCACTGCAGCCATACCCATACCCTATCGAAAAAGATGTGCATTATCCCCAATGCACTAAATCAAAGCAAAATAAAACATATAGGGATGAAAAAACATACATAGGTGCCTAAGTGCCAGTGTGTGGCCGAGTCTTCCCATCCTCCTCCTGCGGGGTAGTCTCTTCAGTAGTAGTGCTCTGTCTTGAGTGGGCCAACACCCCTCACCTGCTCTAACTCTCGAGCCTATCATCTCTCCTCTTCCTGTCTCGATCTTCTTATGACAAGCTCGAGCTCCTCCTTCTCTGTAAGCCTCACACATAGGCGTATCTCATTTAGCTCATCATCCTCTGTGTGGGGTCTTCCCGTGGGAAGACTGAATGGGCTCATTAGGAGCATATAAATCAACCACCAGCACCGGAGGTATAGTCATTGGTAGTGCAGTTGGTGTCACGAGTGTTGCTGTCATGTCAGCTCGGAGCTGTTGGATCTCCATCGAAATAGCTGAAAAGTCTAAAGGTTAAACCTCTCTTAATTTCCACTGTAGCTTCTCCTCGAAGGCATCAATACAAGCATCCATGGTAGAGATCGGTCTGAAATAGTAGTAACCGCGAATTCCTACATTCGACCCTCCAGTCTGCAATGGCCTGGCGGACCCATGGCCTGATCTGATGCTGAGTCAAGTTTGACTCAGCACGTGACAACCTCTGTGCCAAGGGAGTAAATACGGCAAACACGTAGACATAATCGGGGAAGTAATCTAAGAAGTCATTACATGTGGAGCAGGAATAAAAGCTGGCCCCCCTCTCCTCACTACCTCAAGTTGCAGGGGCTTTTCCTGAGTACTAGCAGTCATGCCGTTGATAGTCCGTGAACCCTTAAAAGTTGGTGCTAGGACAAACATCTTAGGCATAGGTGGAGGTTGTGCTTGTCGGAGTGCCACCGAGTTCTCTTCAACCTTGATCATGCTGGAATCCAATATACGCTGGGCCTCAATGAACTGGTCTAGTTGGTATATATCTCCACCCTCGACTCTAAATAGAGCCGGTATATCAAGAAAAGGAATGGGATAGAGGCGGACCGCTTCAATGTGGCCTCATGAATCTGCTCAGCGGTGAGGCAATTCCAGTCAACATCATTGCAAGCTAAGATGCTGGCAACAAAAGCTGCATGCTCTGATGTTAGTGTATGATAAAAAGTGTCAACTAAATGCGTGAACAACTGGCCACAAAAACTTGGCGGGGAAGTTGAGTGAAGCCTTGACAATAGGCTCCGAGTGGGTGGTGAGCCATCTGGTTTCAAATCTTGCTCAGCTATATACCCAACCACCCATCTCATCAAAATAGTTCGTCACTCTAGATCTTTCATCACAAGTGGGTCCCTCATCTACCCCATGATGTAGTCAAACTCTACGGTGGGGCCAGGGAACTCTGGATCAAATAACATCCAGTGGATGGTGGCCTCTGATATATCCATCTGCTAGCCCCTCACTTTAGTCTCGGTCAGTCTGAGCTGAGCAAGGGGCTTCTTCCCCTTGTGAAGAGTGATTTGGATAGTGGTTGCATAGGAGGCATAAAACTCCCTCACCATGATCGGGGAGTATCCTCCAAGTGCATGTGTGAGTCATTGAAGCCCATATCGGATCATCATGTCCTAGAGGCCAGCAACACTGTCTAGTCTATCTGATATGAACGGGGCTCCTCATAGAAGGATCGAGCTGGATTGCCCCTCTCTCTCGACTGCACGCCCTCCATGTATATCTCATGCATGTTCTCGATGCACCACCAACTAGTAAGAGGATCTAGTGTCGATGGTGATGATCGGGGTACTATGGAGGACGCTATCTCTGATCAATCCTCAAAGCCTCCCTCAGAGTTGGACTCCTCTCTGAATGGAGTCATCTGTGGTAAACTACTCTTATCACTGCCTCCATCCTCAGACTGGGAAGTGCGGACAACGAGAGCATGAGTCTCTGCCCAGCTCTGGCAGTGACTCTATTCTTTGGTTGAATCGCATCTGGATCTGGACTGACATCTAGTACCTTTAGTGAGCCACTCAGTGTAGTGGCCTTCTCATCATTCAAAGGCTCATCTCTGAGCCTCCTCTATAGGGCCCGAATCTCATCGTGTTTGGATTTTGGGGCCATAGTACCTGAAACATAAACACAAATGCACCATGTTAGCCCCACAAATTAAAAATTGGGATGCAAAATTCATATGACTTAAGTTATAGAAGGGTTCTACGAAAGTACCTTTTTGGGCCATAGTGGAAATTGTGAGTTGTAAAGAGCTTTCATAAAATAGTGGTTCTAACAAGTTTTGTTACTAGAGAAGTTTGCAAGACCAGGTATGACTCGTAAAGTAGTTTACAAGTCGTAGACTTGATCATAGAGATTTCAAGTGAATACATTAATTCCAGGCAGAGATCTATGAGACCTATCTATGAGCCGTTAAGTGATTTACGACTCATAGAAGGTCTCGTATGATGGATACTCAGAAACCTCAGGTTTCTGGAATCTTGCACGAGGGGCAATTACAACTCGTAGAATATCCACGGGCTGTAAAAGCCACTCATGGACAAGAAAACTCAGTCACCTGAGTTTCTAAGCCCATCACATGGACCCCAAATGACTTTTTCAATAAATATATTACTAGCATTGAAGCAAAAACACACACACTCACATGATTTCCATACCACAACCATTAGCCCCACATGTTCTACACACATACACCCCATCAAAAGTGATTAAGCATGGTTTATCCTACAATTCTGACCGCCTATGATTGATTTCAACAAGATCATGCACATATATCATCACCACCAATTCACAAACACAATCATTTAATCACACATGGTGAGTGACTCAATAGCCACATACAACTATCAAAAACATTCACGCAAGGCCAAAGTGCCTACTTCCAGACTTAGTCAATAATTCATACACGGGCAACCTAATTTCAAATAACTCAAATTAAATTCAACATGGGTTTTATGTACAACTACCATTCCCAACACAATTTCCAAATCAATCATCCAAAATAAGGCAAACTAAAGGTTTTAATTTAACCAAAAACTTACCAAGATTTTGTGATTAAGTTGAAGAAGATGAAAGAGGTGACTAGGCAAAAACCCTAGGCTACAAAAGACTTGCCGAAAAATAGGTGTATGGTTGCAGGCGGTGATCAGATTCATGAGGGGGAGGGGTTGGTAAGTTTAATTTTGTAATTTATGTCAAGAATGGGGTCAAAATAATTTAAACCCATTATTTATACCTTGACTGGGTCAACTGAAAATTCAATGGGCCTGGACTCTACGAAACCCTGATTATGGGTCGTAAACTGTTTTACGACCCATAAACCATGGTTTTGTAGAACATCCAAAACCTAGATTTCAGGACTAGGTTTCACGGACCAGTCTATGAGTTGTAAAGTAATTTACGGCTTGTAGAGTTGGTTGGGGAGACCACGACACTTAGCAAAATTTTTAGGAAACTTACCTGGGGTCCACGAGCCCCATTCACGACCCGTAGTTTGATCTATGGATCGTAAAGGTTGCTCGTGGTCTCTAGAGTGCATAATTTTTCTGCTTACCAAATATTTATATGAGATGGGGTATGGGTCGTAATGTGTTTTATGGCCCATAGATCCAGTCATAGACACACATCATGATGCTTTTCTCAACCAAAATAGTTGATTTAGTCCTGTACCTACATACTCATCATAGAATACACTGTTACCCTATATGCAACCAGCCCAATATCAAAAATAACAATCAAAATACAAGAAAACAAACTACCTATGAATCCAAAACTGAAAATAACCCTATAACTATACTATTACATCAAAAACCTTGGGTTTCCTCCCAAGTAGCGCCTGATTTATTGTCGCAAAATGACTTGGACAAATTGGTTACTCAGACTTCACCAATTGCCTAGATTTCACTCCTTAGATCATCTGGGCGCTTCATGGACTGACACATATTGAAGATGAATTCTTCGTCATTTAATCTCAACCTGAGTTTATCGGCGTCTATATCCACTACTTCTCACACAATGTCTAGGAATAGTCTTCTGACGATGATTGGGATATCAAAATTAACTTCCTAATAGGATCAGAATATCTGCTAGGAAAATGAATTTCTCAACTTGTACTAGCACATCCTACAATATTCCCAAAGGCTTATTTATCATGTGATTCGCCATCAATAATCACAAACTAGTTGGAGTAGGGGCTCTCGGTCCAATCTTTTTGTAGACTACAAGGGGCATTAGATTAATGCTCGCACATAGATCACATAGTGCCCTTGCAAACTGCAAATCTTAAATGGTGCAGGGTCTGGTGAAAGCACCTGGATCTTCTCCCTTCTGAACCAAGGACCAGTAGCAATGGAACTGCAATGCTGAAGCTCTTGGGAGAGCTCCTGACTCACATCGCACTTTTTAGTGACCAAGTCCTTTATGTATTTAGCATACCCTGGTATTTTCTTTAATGCCTCAATGAGAGGGATGTTGATAGAGAGTTATTTCAGCATGGAAAGAAAATGATTGAATTTTCCGTCCTCCTCTCTCTTTTTGATTCTTTGAGGCAAAGAGGGAGGGGGTCCTAAAAATGGGCTTCAACTTCTATGGCGCATTAGCAGCTTCACTCACCCTATACTTTCCATGATCATCTCCTTCATCTTCATCTTTAGCTTCAACTATCTCCGCTCGAACAACTTCGGCCTTTCCTTTGAGCATATGAGCAATAGACAATCTTGTGGCCCATCTTTCCACACCGATAGCATGCATTCATATTCCTCCAACATGTGCCATTATGGTATCTCTGACATTTTGGGCACCTAGGGCAAGTCATCCCACCATTGCCACCTCCAATTTGGACCCTTCTTCTCCCTTCTTTTGAGGCCACCGGGCAACCTCTCATCTTATGTCCAACACCACCACACTTGAAACAACTCTCAACTTTCGCCAAACACCTCCCTTGATGTTTCTTGCTACATCCTTGGCAAGAGACAAAAGGGATCCTTTTCTTTGTGTACTTGGGAACCGGTACACTAGTAGAAGATGAGGCACCACAAACTTGGGCCCTCTTAGTCTCACTCTCCTTCCTCTTATCCCTTGAAGTCTCGAGAGCACCTACTTGTTGATTGAGTTGAGTGATTACAACATATAGTATTATGAACCTCCGCATTTGACATATCATCATTGGAAAGTTGACCCTCAAGTGAGAGATGGTCACCGCCTTGCCCACCATTCTGAACAGGTTGAGACATTTTCTTAAACGCAAGGGTTAAGAATCAGGAATAACTCTTAGGGGGCTTAATTCAATCGCACGACATAGATCATGACGGAGTGAAACATTTCCTAAAATGCCTCATAGCCTCTCATTCATAGTTGTGACATGCTTCACAACCATGAATAAGACTCTAATCAACATGGTGTGTTGGATTCTGAGGGTCATTAACAACCTAGTGCTCTGATACCAAGTTTTTCATGACCCAAGCTAGCCTAGATGTGACACGGAACCCAAAGGGACCCCAAACAGGCCTCTTAGCATATCAATCACACATCTTTGGTCGTGAAAGCAGTTAACAACATCAATAAGAGATATAAATAAGAGAAGCGGGACTAAGGGAAGTTTTTGATAATCATTAAAGCATAAAGAGTCAAGCTCAAACATAAGTACATCATAATATTCCAACAACACCTCTAACATAGAATGAAGCGGGGGCCAAGACACTTTCTGGGCTCACCCTCATAATAATAAGTGTTCACCAAAAGAAGTCTCAATATAGCAAAAGCAATAAATATAGTGTCCTCAGACTTGAGGACACAAAGCTTGCTTCAAAGGATTGTACTAGCCACATATAGGGTGATCAAATGGTGGTTCGGTCCCTACATGGTAATATCATATAGGCATAGAACATGCTTTAGTAAGTTTGAATTTACTAAGTATGTAGGATCCAATGCAACAAGACATAAGCCAATATAATAATAAGTAATAGATAAGTGTAACCTCAATATGGCATGCATTATCAATGCCTAAAGTAAAACATTCATGTCAATCATTCAACTTGCATACATGTATGGGAGGAGACCCTAATTGATAAAAGTAAGACAAAGCGAGCTACAACTTGGAATCTCGATGATTACCCCTCATCGGTAAAGAGGTGATCTACTTACCAAGGTAAACCATACTTTACCTTATGGGAGCTCATCCCATTCTGGAGGAGTAACCCCCTTTACGGCAACTCATCCCATTTCGAGGTGAATTTCATTATAAAGTGCACTAAATGGATCCACTAGTTTAGCAAGGGTAAAGTATAATCCTATGTTGGCACATAGTTTGAGGAAAGGAATATGGACCCTTGAAGATAGTCCACGCCGACATCCAATCCATCGGTGCTAAGTCTAATCCCACAAAATACTTGAAATAATCATAACTTTTATAACTTTTAAGAGACATGGAAACATGACATGAGTAGCTCTTAAATATGTTTGACCTCTAATGGTGAGCCTAACTTGAAACATGAGAGTAGATCATAATCATACATTTAACCCTTACTTTAACATGAATGACTCACAAGAGGTAAAATTCTTGAAATAGAGCTTAACTTGATACTTGTAACATCTTAAATACTTTTAATGAATGCAATGCATTAATTGAAAGCCCTTAATAATCATATAGTCACTTGACATGTAAATCATGTAATAGATCATCAATCACCTGAGAATTCTTGACTTGATATTTTATCAAACACTTAGTGGGTTCATGATACTTGTTCAAAATCATGCAATTCGAGAGTGAAATAAAATAAGAAAACTTAATGTAAATTAACCCAACAAAATATAGTAAAACCCTCATGTAGGGTACCTTGAAATCCATCATCAAAACTAATAATAGATCGTAGTCTCATATCTTCAAACATACATAATCTTAATAGACAAAATCAATCCATGGTATAAGGTTGAAATAGATAGTCTTGCATAATCAATCAATATTTTATAAAACTCCAACATACTTTATATTCATAATCCATAATAAGAGATACCCATAGATAATACAGCTTGAAAACATGCAATTTTCATAAAAAAGAAGATCGGGCTCCATGGGTGAAAGGACCCAATGGATGAAGCCCACATACCTCAAACTTGGCTTTTTTTGAGATTAGCTTGAAGAGAACTTGGAGCTTGACGAGAACTTAGAGCTTGAAGAAAATCGTTGAGTTCCAAGTTAGGCTTGAAATCCTTGAAATTTGAATGAGATATTTAGTTACATCTTGGAGAGGTTTTTGAGAGGGTCTTGAGTGATATAGAGTTGAAAAATGGCTAAGTATAGGTGATTTCATGCTTAAGTGGGCATGGAGCTATGACCCCGATGCCCTTGGCCTAAATGAAAAACTAAGGAAAAAGTTGAACTATTCCATGTCTGGTCCACGATGCGAACCCATCCCGAAAAAAAGAATAACACTAATCTGCGCCCATTCCGCTTCGTGGCCTAGTCACAGATGCACTATATTTCACCCCCTGATCGAGAATTTGAAGTCCTCTAAAGTTCGGGTTATACACATCCTCCACTCAATTTCACCCCTGATCGAGAATTTGAAGTCAGATTTTCAATATCATGCATAAATTTTGAGATATAAGAAAATTATGATTATGGGCATTTCAAAGCACATTTTGGGTTGTTTCATGTTTGAAATATCTACATGACGTGTTGAAGTTATATGAAGAGTGTCACCTAGTGTTGAATTAGGAAAAATATCACTTTATGATGAAGAAAGGTATTGTGCTAGGACACTGGATCTCTATCAAAGGTATAGAGTTTGATAGAGATAAGGTTGAGATTTTTGAGAAGCTCCCTCCACCTATCATTGTAAAAGGTGTGACGAGTTTCTTAGAATATGTAAAATTCTACAGAATTTATCAAAGATTGTGCATCCCCTATGCAAGGTACTTGAGAAGTATGCCACATTCGTATTTGATAAAGCATGTATGAAAAAGTATTCAAGGGGTTTAAGTATAGGATGAATTTGACACCTGTCATAGTTGCACGAGATTGGACTCAAAGCTTCCAGATCATGTGTGATACAAACGGGGTACCGCTTGATGTGGTGTTGGGAAAGTGTAGAGAGAGATATTATATCCCATTTACTACACCATTAAATCCCTTAATGGAGCACAAAAGAATTATATTGTCACTGAACAAGAGTTACTCGCATTGGTCTTTGTGTTCGAGAAGTTCATGTCATATATGTTGGGAACCAAAGTGATTGTGCATATATATCATTCAGCATTGCGGTACTTGATGGAGAAGATGGATGCTAAACCAAGGTTTATTCAATAGGTGCTTCTTTTTTAAAAGCATGATCTCAAGGTAATTAACAGAAAGGGATAGAGAATCAAGGTACTGACCATCTATCCATACTCCAGGATAAGGCTATGGCCAAGTTTGAAGATCGGTTGGAGATTAATGATTCTTCCCTAATGAGAGAGTATTGGCTGCATCACATGATTTTACCATGGTTTGCAAATTATTTAAATTACTTAGTCAGTGATGTTCTGCCGCCAGATTTGACTTTCCACCAGCATTGTAGTTTATGTCTGATATGAAGAAGTTTTGCTGGGTTGAACCAAATTTGTTTCTTGTCTGTGCAGATGGGATTAGTTGTTGTTGTGTTCCTAAGCCAGAGATGATGAGTATCCTTGAAGATTGTCATTCATTATTAGTTGATGGGCGTCATAATGGTATTCAGACAACACATATGATAATATCCAAAGTAGATATGGTACCAACATGAGTGACATGTACCCCTCCAGACCATTCACAAGGAGTCAAGCAAAAGATCCCCAAGACGTACAAGAAATTTTCATGAATAAGGAAGCATTAGAGGAGCTTGAGGGTCACCAAAGGAAGGCTTACAATGTGTGGAAGGTCTACCAAGGTGAGAAGAAGGAAGGAAAGAGGCCATATGAACAAATGACTACTAGAATTCAAGGAATTGAAAAGAAGGCAACCAAACAAGACCCTTACTCATTAAGGGTAAAATTGTAAAGAAAATGTCTTCTTTTATTTACTTAGTATAAATAGTCTTATTTTATAATTGGAAGACTTAGACTATGTTGAATATTGAATTCTCAAATTATAGTATCTTCTTAGTTGAGTAATTAGTGAGTAATTAGGGTAAACTCTTAGAATTGTTAGTTGACTTGTTTGCTTGGTTAATTGAAGGTTACCCATTTGTGATTCTGAGTTTCCTTCAATTTTTACTTCTAGGGTTTGATTTGAGTTGTTGAATTCAATTGGGAGGTGAGGGATTTAGTTCCTTGTTGCCCATAATTTCAATAGTTTGAATTTAATCTACATATCCTTCTATTCTTCTCTTTTCCCTTTCTTTCTTCTTTGATCTTTATCATTTGGTATCAAGAGTTTAGGTTTAACAAATCTAGGTCTTGGAATTTTAATCCACCCAAAAATTCAAAAAAACAAATTATCTGATTTGTTATTTTTGATACTAGATTTTTGTTTACTAGTGTTTTTTGAGCTTAAATCTCAAATTTCATTCAATTTGGAATTGTGAAAGTGAAGTTGCCATTGAAGGGTTTTGAGCATTCAAACTTTTCAAATTTTGAAAGCGGGTTCTTTGATTGAGAAGAAATTGAAGGTTAATGATCATTGGGGTTTGTTCTCTATACCAAGGGGAAGTTAATCCTAAATTTTGAATCAGTTTCGAGTTGATTTGAAGGTGTTGGGAGTTACTGTGTGTTCTTGGTGTTCTAGGTGTTCTTGAAGATATTCAAGTGTTCTTGAAGAAAAAGAAGATCAAAAGGTACATTTGATCCTTTTTTTCCAAGTCAAAGTTGGTCAAGGTGTTGGTTGGCCCTTAGTGGAAATTTGGAAAAAATAATTAAAAGAATAATTTTTAAAAAAGTTTCTAAAAATAAATTCAAAAATAACTAATTTCCATATCAGCACCAAATCAATGCCAACTCAGAGCCAGCCAATACCAAATCAGCACATCAGCAGTGAGTCAGTGATTGCTCCTCTCCAAACACACCACGTGCCGCGTGGAGCCTAAATTCAGAGACCAACTCTGCAGGTTTTACTTAAATTTTTCTAAGTTTGGGAGGTTTTTTGGGCATTAAAATTTTCTAAGTGTCTAAATGACGTGGTTCATTTTTTAAAAATTTTGTGCTTCGATTCTCCAACTATTTAGTAAGTAATTAACATCTTTAACTACTTGTTAACTAGTTTTAATCAATAGGAGAGAAAATCGAATTGAATTCTTCGTTTTAGGGTAGGGAGGGATCTAAAAGCTCTCCAACGTGTTGTGGAGCCTTCGGCCGTAAGAGGGCTGAAAAGGAAGCTCGAACAAAGTGATAGGGTCTTTTGCCTCAAATCAAACCCCTTTTAAGTCATGAACACCTTAAGGCTTCAAAATGTTTTCTAAATGTCCTAACTCAATTCTTCTTCTTGGTCACTCATTTTTCTTTCATTCCGCAAATATTTAACAACTAATTAATATCTTTAATTACTTGTTACTAGTTTCTAAGCATTAAATCATCTCTTTGATTCTTCAAATTACGTAACAACAAGTACTTTCTTCTAATTTTGTTAGTTTTTTTAGTCCAATATTTCTTGTGTCTCTTTCTTCTAGTTTTCTTCTTTTTATTCATGTTCCTATGCTTTGTTAAAGTCGTCCTTCTTTCAAGAGTCATAAGAATCCACTCCACCACAAAGGATAGGTGACCTTGAATTGATTGAGCGGAGCTAGTTCACTATCTATTTTGAGATGACGCCATAGAGGTGTGTTGAGAGTTACATACGAGTGATGTGAGACTTTCGCTACTAATCTTGTTTGTTGAGTATTATAGGTATCATATCTAATACAAGTCCAATTGGGGAAGGTTCAAAGAACATCATAGAAACTCTTGCTTACTTCTCCAAACAAATAGAGGAAATAAATGAGAGCATGGGAGGTTTGGAGGAAAGGTTGGTATAGGAGGAGAATGTTAATCGAAGGAAAGCAATTCAACCCAAAAATGAGGAGATAGAGTAATAGAGAAGATAGGATGGGATAGAGAGGAGATAGGATGAGAAATGAAGAAGAAAGGTTAGATGTGAGGGTAAATTTTGCTTGGTTCATGGAGAAAGGAAAATCTTTGCTTGATAATGATGAAGACTTGAAGGTGAATTCCAATCTTTCATCTATTGTGAGAAGAATTAAGGGAGCCCTTTCCAAAGAAGAACTTAATCAAAGGGAGAATCTATTTCTTGCTAGGTACAAAATTCAAGATAAAGTGTGTTCTTTAATCATTGATGGTGGAAGTTCTATTGTTGGGAAGGAGGTTCCTTGGCTAGAAATAAGGAGAATATGTGCATGATAGCAAAGCCAAGCAAGTGTTTAAGGGGTGTGGATGAGGGATGCTTTCTAGTATGCCTTGTCAACACAAATTTTTATTGCATGCTAACCAAAATACTAGAACTTTTCCTAGTATTGTTTCTTCTCTTTTCCAGGTCTGACAAGCAAGGCAAGGAAAATATGGTAGCGGATGACCTATCAAGGAGGTTTATGTTGGTGACTACCTTGGATCCTAGATGATGAGATTTGAAAGATTAAAGGAATTCTATCCTAAGGACCCCGACTTCAAAGATACTTTTGATATTTTTACCCAAAGGAAGCAGGTTGATAGGTTTCAATTGGTTGATGGATTTTTGTTCAAGGATAGACGATCTTGTGTTCCTAAGAGCTCATGGAGAGAGATACCTGTCAAGGAGGCTCATATTGGTGGTTTGATGGGACACTTGGAGGTACCCAAAACACTTGACATTCTAAAGGATCAATTCTTTTGGCCCAAGATCAAGCATGACGTTGAGCAAATTTGTGGACAATGTCTCGATTGTAAGCATGCCAAATCTACAACTCGGCCCAAGGTAAGTATACCCCTCTCCCTACTCCTAGTTGCCATGGATGGATATCTGTATGGGTTTCATGTTGGGATTTCCTAGGACTAAAAGAGGACATGATAGCACATTTGTGGCAGTGGATAGATTTTCTAACATGATGCATTTTATTCCATGCCATAAATGTAATGATGCATCCCATGTAGCATCTTTATTTATCATCAATGTTCTTAAATTGCTTGGGTCTCTCAAACCATTGTTAGTGATGGGGATTCCAAGTTTCTTAGTCACTTTTGGAAGAGTTTTTATTTGGTACACTTGGTATCAAACTTATGTTCTCTACTTCTTGGTACCCTCAAACGAATGGCAAAATTGAAGTAGTCAATAGTACTCTTGGAAGTGTACTTCAGTTCATGATTAGAGGGACCCCAACTACTTGGGAAGACCGTTTACCCTTGATTGAATTTGCATATAATCAGTCTTTCCACTCCTCTATTGGAATATCATCATTTGAGGCCTTACACCTTTATTTCTACTAACCATGACTCCATTATCTAGTAATGTTGTTTGAGCCTAGATGCCAAGCAAAGGGCAAAGGAGATGATGAGGATTCATGCCAAGGTTAAAGAGACCATTGAAAAGAACAATTCTAAGGTGGCTCTTCAAAAGAATTGCGGGAGAAAGGAAGTGATCTTCAACCCAAATGATTGGGTGTGGGTAGAAAGGTTTCCACATGTTTGAAAAGGAAAGCTAAGCCCAAGAGGAGATGGATGTTTCAAAGTACTCAAGAGAATCAATGACAATGCCTACATGATTGACTTGCCAAGTGAGTATAATGTTCATAATGTTTTCAATGTTATTGATTTATCTCCTTGTGTTGTAGGTGAAGATTTGAGGACGAATCTTTTTCAAGAAAGGGAGGATGATAACGTGCAAAGTAGAGATGGTACCAACATGAGTGGCAAGTACCCCTCAAGACCGTTCATAAGGAGTCAAGCAAAAGATCCCCAAGACCTACAAGCAATGTTCATGAACAAGGAAGATTTAGAGGAGCTTGAGGGTCACCAAAGAAAGGCTTACGATGTATGGAAGGTCTATCAAGGAGAGAATAAGGAAGGAAAGAGGCCATATGTGAAATGACTACTACTTGAATTCAAGGATTTGAAAAGAAGGCAACCAAACAAGGCCCTTAGTCATTAAGGGTAAAATTATAAAGAAAATGTCTTCTTTTTTTTACTTAGTATAAATAGCCTTATTTTATAATTTGGAAGACTTAGAATATGTTGAATATTGAATTCTCAAATAGTAGTATCTTCTTAGTTGAGTAATTAGTGAGTAATTAGGGTGAACTCATAGAATTATTAGTTGACTTGTTTGCTTGGTTAATTGAAGGTTGCCCATCTGTGGTTCTTAGTTTCCTTCAGTTTTTCATTCTAGGGTTTGATTTGAGTTGTTCAAATCAATTAGGAGATGAGGTTTTAAGTATCTTGTTGCCCATAATTTTAATAGTTTGAATTTAATCCACATATCCTTTTATCTTTGTTCCCTTTTCCCTTTCTTTCTTGTCTTGTGGTGTGGCTATTATTGGACAACCACCCACCAAGATGCCCATGACTATGCAAAAGCTTGCAACAAGTGCTAAAGAGAAGGTGGAGTTTCCTGAAAGCATGAGCTCCCACTTAACCCCATCATGGTTATTGAGTTGTTAGATGTATATACCGACTTCATGGGACAGTTCATTAGTTCATATAGGAAAAAAGTATATCCTTATTTCTATTGACTTCGTCTCAAAGTAGGTCAAAGTGGTTGCACTTCCTAACAATGAACGTAACATGTCACAGTATTCGTCAAGAGGAATATCTTCTCGCGGTTTGGCGCACCTTGGGTGGTCATAAGCGATGACGATTCCCACTTTTGTAATAATTGTTCAAGGCTCTAATAGAGAAGTATGGAGTGAGACATAGTGTGGCAATACCTTTCATCCATCATTAAGCAGGCAAGTTATTGTATCTAATAGGGAGATTGAGCAGGTTCTATCTAAAATAGTGAATGCAAATCAGATAGATTGGTCGCGAAGGCTAGATGATGCATCATGGGCATACCAGACTACATTCAAGACTCCCATAGGTATGTATCCTTACCAAATTGTTTTTGGTAAAGCTAGTCAGTTACCTGTAGAGCTTGAGCATAAGGTGTAACACCCCACATATTACATGTACTAGTCCTATGTAAATGGAATATGATATGGCTTGGTCAAATTAGCACCCATTTTTAAAAGTGCTTGAGTTTCAGATTAGAGGACTATGTGTACGTCTAACGTTTAAGACGAGTGAGTGTTTATACATTTTAATTCAAATTGAGGGGATCGCAACCTTAATTGAGGTGAGAGAAGTGAGGTGGTTGTAGGACTTAGGAAGTTAGTAGGTGAGTCACCTATGTGCTTAGCTTAACTAGGGTAGGTAGAGGGAGATGAGGCGTGACACTAAATCTACCCCAGTCCAATAATTAATAAGGTCCTTGTTAAGAGTGTAATTTTAGCCCATGTTTTAGCATCGTAAATGGATAAAGTTTGCAGCCCAAGATGAATAAAAAGGGCCCAAGTACATTCACAATTCACTTGGTGATTTGGCCCAAACAAAGTGAAGGAAAAAAAGAAAAGTGGGCAGCTAATGCCCAACAAATTAAGACCCATTTAGGCCCAAGTGAAAAGTCCAAGCTGCTGCATCACCATCTTGATAAAATAAGGCTTAAAATACAAGAGTAAGTTGGCCAAAATTACCCCTTTAAAAAGGACTAAAAGCAACTCCTCAAGTCATTTAACTCGGACAAAAAAATCTAATTTTTTCTAAGTTCTTTTTGTTCTCTTTCAACTCATACAAAGTAGCCACAAGAAACCTTACTAGGGTTCGTAAAGAAGCCCTACAAATTGAAGGTAAAGGTAAGTAAAGATACTTATGTATTTAGTATGGGTTTTTCATGAAAAAGAAGAGAGACAAGCTGATTATACTTTTACTGAAATTTCAGACAGAATGTGTTCGAAGGATTATTGTTCACTTTTCATAATTGTTTATTTATTTTACTAAATAAAGTAAATGAGTTGTTTCATCTCCTATGCATTTCATAATTTGTATAACCTACTCTTTTCACTGTGGTATTGTCTTGTATAGTTATTTACGTGTCACATGCAATATCTATCGTCCTACAACTCTAATATTATAGACACCAAAAGAATCATCTCAAAAGTAATTGCAAGATAAAGTAAGTTGTTCATTGATGGATGGTAGCCTAGTGGTGGAAGAATCACCTAGCATGCGTCGATCCTATTACAGGAGGTTTCCCAGGGGTGAAAGGAAAGCCTAGCATGGGTCAATCCCGATATTGATTTACCACTGATCAGCTAGTCATTTGTATTACATGTTGTGCACAGATTATATAGTAAAGAAAGGTAAAGTAATTAAAAGGACATAAAGTACATGATTGCATAATATGACTAAAGGTGGTCTTTTATCCTTACACCAGTGCATGGTTTCATTTGAGTTCTTATTTCATGTACAATACTTCCTGGCTTACATATTCAGTACATTATCTCATAATAATATTCCATACGGGAGACCTGCATTTTATGTTGCAAGTACAGGAGCTACTAGACCTCCCCAGTAGGAGGATCTCCAACTATTGTTATTGACCTCCATGTTGCTTCGTGGCTTTATGTGTCTAGAGCTTATATTTTTTCATTCTACAGTTAGTCATGGGCGAGGCCTGTCTCGACCCTTCGTAGATACTTTTTCTTAGCTAGTGGCTTTGTAGACTATGTAGATTAAAGTGTGGTCATGTCTCATACTTTAAACATCATGGCTCCGACGGCCTACTCAGTTGTATTTTTATCACACCCCAAAGTCCCGTTAGGGCTGACTGGCACCCGTTGCCGATAAGGCTCGGGAGAACCAACCTATATCTATACACTTTGTATACATATTATAAGGAATTTCTATGTTTGGCATGCTTCTTGGAAGATAAACGGTAATAACAAGCTAAAAGGAGATGCGTATAGCTAGGTTGTTGGGGCTACGATGTCTAAAGTACGAGACATGACCACACTTTAATTTACATAGTCTACAAAGCCTCTAGTCAAGAGAAAGTATCTGCTA
>JAOTQR010131218.1:0-22054 GCA_025774065.1 Solanum ossicruentum | reverse complement strand
GTAATTTCTTTTGGTGGGCTGTGGGAAGTTATGGATTAGGGTAAAGTCTAAGTAGCCTTTAGTCTATAACTTCCCCTATTTTTTATCCCATGATTTTCTTGTCATGTTTCTTTTTCCTTGTGGATGTTTTTAATTTTTGTTGAACCGGCATGTTTAGGTAGTATAGATAATTAGTAGATGTATAGTGATTACTATCTTTTGGCATGTATATAATACTGAAATGATTTTTGAATGTTTTGAAAATTGGGTACCCTCAAAATTTTTGGGATTGTTAGTTACCATTGCAACCTTGCATATGATTATTTGGCAATTTTTGTTCTGATAATAAGAAGGCAAGTTGATGCTTTACTATGTTGATTGTGTTTGCGATTACTATGTTGATTGTGTTTGCGATGCCATGTGTGTTTGAGCTTATTTTGTCATATTCTTGCATTGTGTACTGACTCAGAACTTGCCTTGTTACTCTATGTTTGGATGGAGATGTGGTTGATTAGGAGAGGATCTTAGGCTATTGTTCTTATAATTAGTCCACTTTTGCCCAAATTACCAACCAAATATAGTGGTCTAACCCTTGTTCCAAATGTTGGAACTTTACATGTATCTTTTCTTTCTTGACACCTAGCTAGCCCATCTTTGTTTTGTGAAATACCTTGATATTACCGCTGGTCTATCCTTGAACATGTGAACCTTGATTGAGGCAAAAAGCCTAACTTGAGGATGGCTACCAAAAGTGGCCCTGGTTTAGGGAATAGATATTGTGTACTTCACCTCAGGATAAAAGCCTAAGTTGAGGGTGGCCTTTGTTATGGTAAAGTAATGAAAATGAGGTACTTAGTTGGGAAGGAAAGAAAGAAGAAAAGAATCATTTGCCAGGTGAGAGAAAAAGCAAAGAAAAGTGCCTTGGATTGAAAAGAATAACAAGTTCAAAAATAAGGCACTGTTGAAAAAGGAAAAAGAAAGCACTGAATTTCTTGAAAAGGAAGAATGAGGGAGAATATAATGAAAATGGTTGAGTTGTGGAGATAAAAGTGTTGAAAAACATGGTTCAAGTATAGCTTTTAGTCACTACTTGCCAAAAGTACCACACCAAAGGCCCATGAACCTACGTTACAAGACTGTTAAGTCCTAAATTGATCTTAGTTCAACTAATCGATAGTCTGGAGTTTCAGTATAAGGGAAAGCCTATGGTGTTGGTAATTATGCATGAATTTCATTTTTGAGAGTGAGAATGCTTGCACATTCCCCGAACTTTGATTGCTTTTTTAGTGAGACATGGGGACTTCTTTTCTGTAAGGGCATTTGCATTGCATGATTGACATATGACTTGTTCAGTGACTGTGGATTGATGATACTCCTTCACTTGTCAAAGTTAGATTACCAAATGCATCATCATGTTTTGGTTTGCTTGGTAGTTTTGCAATCAGGTTTCGGAAAATGAGAGTTGGGTACCTGAATTGGAGTTAAGGGATGTACATGCCATTAGGATAGTTTGTATGTGTCTCTCATTGTCTATTTAGATTGAGTCGTCGCTTGAGGACAAGCAACAATTCTTAGTTGAGGGTGCAAGTGTGCTGTCAAAATACATCACATTTGATGCCTAAAACAAGGGCTTTTGCAAGTTTTTAATGCGACATTTTGTGGGTTTTATGTGTTTTTGTGTTGTTATTACAGAAAATATTGGTTGGCATAAATTTGGGATAAAATTGTAGATTTTGTTGAAGTACAGGACATATGAGCCACCCTACGAGTCGTAGCCCAAGCTACAAGTTGTAAGGTGCCCTCCTAGCAAGAAACAGTGAGCAAAATTAAGAATCTGCAAAGTGAAGGTTAGCCATACGAGGCCACCCTACAAGTCATAGGTCTCATTACGACTCGTATAGGTGGGGATCATAGCAAGGAACAATGAACCAAAAGCTTAGACCAAAAACTGCAGGCCTAGACTACGAGAAGAGCATATGAGTCGTAGCAGTCGACTCGTAACAGTGGGTCATAGCAGTTAAGTCCAATATGCCAAGTGCTGACTATAAAACCCTGATTATGACTCGTAGGTCACTCTATAAGTTATGTCTGCGAGGCGTAATTGCTGCCAGTTATATTTTCTATTTAATTTTTAGGGTGTTTTCGTAACTAGTATATATAGTTAATGTTAGGTTTTAGCTGGAGACTTTGAATATTTTTCAGATTCCATCACTTTGAATATTCTCTCTTGAATATTTTTAGAGAGTTTAGTGTAGATTTCACTTATTAATTTGAAGACCCATTTTGGGGGATTGAAAATCACATTCTATTCATCTTCCATTAATCCAAGTTTGTGGTTTTCAACTCGAAGGTGTTTTTGTTCTTCATTTTAGGTAATCTCTCAACTATGTCTCTCATATTCATTGTTGTTGATTTTGCCTTAGCTATTAGTAGCTAAGCACCCACAACTTAGGGTTATGGGAACCATGAGTAATTGACTCAAAATAACCTAGAATTTGTGCATTTCTTTGATGGGGTTTTTGCATGTATTGTTTATTTCCGTTCGCTTTGATTGTTGTTTGGTGGTGGCCAACACCAAACCCCACCTACTATCACAACCCCGACCAAGGTAGTGGTGAATAGGAAAAGGGAAGTAGATGACAGGATTGGATTGATGTGTTCTCATCTAATCAACCAAACCTGACCAATGGGAGGTTGACTGGGACAATGGGTAACGGTTAGTTGGCACACCATGGTTGGTGACGAAATGCCATGGTGAAATTCGAAGTTCACCTTCACAAGAGGGATGGAAGAACCTACGTTACAGTCCTGCATTAGAATTCCTAATTAGAATTATGTTGTCTAGGATAATTGAGTCAACGAATTATGGGGAACACAATTCCCAAGTTATCACTCAATTTGATTGTCTTCTTGCATAAATAGTGTAGTGTTTATTTTTGTTCTTCATTTTGAATCACAACTGCCCCCCGCCCCCCAATTTTAGAGAATATAGTGATGAATGCTTGAAATGATTGTTAGTTGATCAACTTAGTCAAGCCCCATATTTCCTATGGATTCCATCCTAACCTCTTGTTAGGTTTATACTTGACTGCAACTACTTTACTATTGGAGCGTGAACATCACACACCCCAAACCAATCCTTGAAGCATCACAATAAACCACAAATCCTTCCGACCCTTCCGGTAAGGCCAAAATAGGAGTGGAGACAAGCTTGTCTTTCAAGGTTTGAAAACTTTTTTCACACTCAATGGTCCAAACAAATTTTGTCTTCTTTTGGGTCAACTTTGTCATAGGGAAGAAATAGAAGAGAAACCATTCGCAAACCTCCATTAGTAACCCACTAAACCCAAGAAACTTCTAATATACATCGGAGTCAAGGGCCTAGGCCAATTTCTTATCACCTCCGTCTTTTTGGAATCCACCTTAATGACATCACCCGACACCACATGCCCTAGAAATGCAACCTCTTTCAACCAAAATTCACACGTTTCATATTTGGCAAACAACCTCTCTTCTCTTAAGATTTGTAACACTATTCTCAAATGATTCACATGCTCCTCTTCACTCTGGGAATAAACCAAGATATCATTAATAAAAACCACTATAAACATATCAAGGTATGGTTTAAAGACCTTACTCATGAGATCCATCAATATAGCCGGTGCATTAGTCAACCCAAAGGACATTACCACAAACTCAAAGTGCTCATACATAGTCCAAATATCCATCTTGGGAATATCACACTCCCTCACTTTTACTTGGTGGTATTCGGACTGAAGATCAATCTTAGAAAAGTGATTAGCCCCTTGAAGTTGATAAAAAAAGAGTCATCTATCCTTGGTAGGGTATACTTGTTCTTTATGGTGATCTTATTAAGTTGCCGATAATCAATGCACATTCTAAGGGAACCATCATTTTTCTTAACAAACAACACCGGTGCACCCTAAGGTAACATGCTGGGCCTTATGAAACCCTTTTCCAATAACTCCCTCATTTGATCCTTAAACTCCTTCAACTCCACTGGGGCCATACGGTAAGAGGGAAGGGAAATAGGCTGAGTATCGGGAAGGAGGTCGATAGCAATGTCTATTTTTCTTTTTGGAGGAACATCGGGTAGCTCATCGGGAATGACAATAAAAAACTCATTGACCACCACAATCGACTCAATTGGAAGGACTTTAAACTCCACATCCCTAACCCTCACAAGATGGTAAAGGGATCCCTTAGAAATGAACTTTTGGGCATTAAGACAAGAAATGAATCTACCCTTAACTACCATATTACGACTTTCCCACTCAAGAACACGCTCATTAGAGAATTGGATATGGGTCCTATAATCAATCGAGGCATAATATGCATGCAACCAATCCAACCCAACAATAATATCAAAATCTAACATGTCAAATTCAATAAAATCACAAGGTAAGACTTTATGAAATATGAACATCGGACAATTTCTATAGACTCTTTCAGCAACAATGGACTCACAAAGGGGGTACACATTTCAGAAGGTTCACACAACAATTCGGGACACATATTAAGCTTTTTGGTAATAAAAGGAGTAATGAAAAAAAAGAATGGTACCCGGATCTATCAATGCATACAGATCAAAATCAAAAAACTTTAACATACTAGTAACAACATCGGGCCCCTCGTCAACTCCTTGTCTTCCTTGGAGAGAATAGAACCTATTTTGCTTTTGAGCACCCCCTTGTTGGCTTCCTTTTCCCTTTTGACCCACATTAGCACCTTGGCCTTGATGATGAAAGTCTCTACCATTGTTTTGAGCATTTGGACAATCAACCACCTTGTGACCAACTTCACTACAACCATAGCAAGCATTACACTTTCTCAAACATGGACCACCAAAATTCCTCCCACGTCTTTGGCACTTAGGATTAGTCACTCCACCATTAGCAAACCTCTTATTAGGAGCAATAGAGGACCCTTGACCTTGGAACTTGTGACTTTGTGGAGATTGGCCACCCTTAGAACCTTGGAAACCACCTTCAAATCAAGCCCTAATGTTCACGCTCAAACAGTAAAGCGATCGCAGTCAAGTATAAACCTAACCAAGAGTTAGGGTCGAATCCATAGGGAATACGGGGCTTCACTATATTGACACACTAAAAATTATTTCAAAAATCAATCACTATATTCTCTAAAATGGGGGGGGGGGTTGCAATTAAAAATGAAGAACAAGAAATATTACACTACAAATGCGAGAAAAGACAACTAAATTGAGGAACAGCTTGGGAATTATGTTCACCATGATTTGTTGACTCAATTACCCTAGACAACATAATTCTAATCAAGACATTGCATGCAGGATGGTAACTTAGGCTCTTCCAGCCCTCTTGTGAAGGTGAAGGTCGAATTTCACTATGGCGCTTGGTCGGCAACCATGGTGTTCCAACTAACCATTACCCATTGTCTCAGTCAACCTCCCCGTGATCAAGTTTAGGTGATTAGATGAGAACATATCAATCGAATTTTGTCATCTACTTCCCCCAAAATGGGTCTTCAAAATGAAAAGATAAAATCTACACTAAACCCTAGAAAAGTTCCCTAGGAAGATTCAAAGTATCTTCCAAATCAGTGGAATGTTTCTCCTTCAAAAACCCTATCATTAACTATTTATACTATTTACAAAAAGACCCTAAAATAAAATAAAAAATAAATGGCAGTAGTTACGTATCGCAGATACAACTGGTAGGGTGACCTATGAGTGGTAAATAAGCTTTCATAGTCAGCACTTGGCATTTTGGACTTGATTGCTATGATCCATTTCTATGAGTCATGGTGTGCTTTATGACTTGTAGTGTCTTCTCGTAGTCTTGAGCTACAGTTCTTGGTCTAAACTTTTAGCATACTGTTTCTTGCTATGATTCGTAGTGTGACTTATAACTCGTAGGTTAGCCTCGTACGGTTGACCTTCACACTGCAAATTCCTAACTTTTCTCACTGATTCTTGCTATGAGGGCACACAATGACTCGTAACTTGGGCTACGACTTGTAAGGTGGCTCTTATGTCTTGTACTTCAGTAAAATCTACAATTTTCTCCCAAAATCATGCCAACCTGTATTTTCTGCGAGAACAACACAAAAACCATAAAAAGTCGCATTAAGAACTTGCAAAATCCCTTGTTTCAAGCATCAAATGTGTTGTATTTTGATAGAACATCAACATCCTCAACTTGGAATTGTTGCTTGTCCACAAGCGACTACTCGATCTAAATAGACAATGAGAAATACATAATGACTATCCTAATGGCATACACATCACTTAACTCCAATTCTGGTACCCAACTCTCATTTTCATAATCTGATTACAAAACTACCAAGAAAACCAAAACACAATGATGTATCAGACAATCCAACTATGATAAGTAAAGGAGTTCATCAATCCACAGTCACAGAACAAGTCATATGTCAATCATGCAATGCAAATGCCCTCACAGAAAAGAAGTCCATCATTTTCACTCAAAAAGAAATCAAAGTTCAAGGACTATGCAAGCATTCTCTCTCACACAAAAGAAAGTCATGCATGATAAATAACACCATAGGCTTGCCCCTGTACTCAAACTCCGGATTGTTGATTAGTTGGATTCGGATCACTTTAGGACTTAATAGACTTGTAACGTAGGCTCAAGGGGCTTTGGTATGGAATTTTAAGCAAGTAATGACTAAAAGCTATCCTTGAATCACATATTCCAACTCTCTTAATTCCATAACTTAACCATTTTCATTATATCTTCCCTTATTCTTCCTTTTCAAGCTTTTCTGGGTGCTTTCTTTTTCTTTTTCAGTTGTGTCTTATATTTGAACTCATTTTGCTATTGTTATCAATCCAAGACACTTTTCTTTTCTTTTTCTCACCTAGAACATGATTTTTTTTCTTCTTTCTTTCTTTCGCAACTAACTATCTCATTTTTATCACTTTACCATAACAAAGGCCACCCTCAACTTAGGCTTTTTGCGTAAGCTGAAGTACACAATATCCATTCCCTAAATCAGGGCCACTTTTGGTAGCTACCCTCAACTTAGGCTTTTTGCCTCAACCAAGGTTCACATGTTCAAGGATAGGCAAGGGCCAATATAAATGTATTCCACAAATGAAGGCTAGGCTAGCTTGGTATCAAGAAAGATTAGGTACATGTAAAGCTCAAACATTTGGAACAAGGGTTAAACCATTATATTTGGAAGGTAATTTGGGAAAAAGTGGACTAATTAAAAGAACAATAACCTAAGATCCTCTCCTAATCAACCACATCTCCATCCAATCTTAGAGTAACAAAGTAAGTTCTGAGTCAGTACACAATGCATGAATATGACGAAGTAGATTGACACACACACATGACATTTCATACACATTCAACATAGACTCATAACTTATGCTTCAAACATCAATTTGCCTTCTCTTAATCAGAAAAAACATTGCCAAATCAATCAGATGCAAGCTTGCAATGGAACCAACAATCCCAAAAACTTTAGGGTACTGAATTTTCAAAACATTAATAAAACCATTCAAAATTAGGCACATGCCAAAAGTAACAATCACTATATATCTACCAACTATCTGCACTACCTAAACATGCCGGTTTAACAAAAAATAACCCCATCCATAAGGAAAAAGAAACATGGCAAGAAAACCTTTGGATCAAAAATATGAAGCATATGTACTAAAGGCTACTCAAACTAAATCCTATTCCATGACTTTCCACACCCCACCGAAAGATGATACTTAGTGAATATCTATCTATCTATATATATATATTAAAAATCCATAGTGAAAAACAAGCATTCAACAAGTTAGATAAAAACCCACTATCCAAAATAAAACACCATAAAAGCAATAACAAATAAATTGTCTAAAGAAAAACATAAGGACAATAAAGTATCCAAAATCATCAATAAGGAGGGGGGTCAAAAGTATCAAACACATGGTGCTCAAGCACCGGCATTCATCTGGTCGTAGGTCTTACTATGCTCCTCGATTGTCTGGGCTGCAACTATACCTGAGCTCCTGGCTTCTTGTATAATTTGCTTCTCTCGAGTCCTCTGCATCACATCCAATGCTAAGGACTCTTGTACCATGTTATTGGTCATCTACTCTAGCTTTACCAACTCATCATCTGTCTTGGGCCTCTTCTGGCTCACAACTGCGTCCTCACTCTTTAGGGGTCTATTCCCATGGGCATGCGTGCGATCATCAAATAGGTCAATCACATCATCACCCTCTGGTGCCACCTCAGGGACTGTTATCAGGGCCGCTAACATCTTCAACAGGTCAGCAATAAACTTGGCCAACTCATCCATCACAACAGCCATGTCAGCAAGTGATGCATCCTCATGTCTCCACTGGACCCTATCCTCGAAGGCATTTATCCGGGAATCCATTGCATCAACTTTCTGATCTACAACCTCTCGAACATATGCCTTGGTTCTTTCCTCCGAGTCCTAGACCCCCTGACGAACCTAAGGTTTGATCTGGCTTGTTAGTCTGCTCAGTTAGGTCTTCATCCTTGCTAAGTTGCACCAAAGCTTGAAAAGTAAAAGCAGACATAAGAGGATAATCTGCGGAAGCAACCTAAGTAATAGACGGTACTGGTGCAGGTATATTTGAGGATGGCATTGCCTCGGTATTAATAGATGAAATCAGCTCTACTGTAAATGGTGTGGAACTGGTGGTAGCTCCTGGTTATGCGACTCCGAAAGTAATGGATCCGTAATAGGAGGAGAAGTTGCTCACTGTAGGGCCACCGAGTTTTCATCAACCATAATTAAGCTAGGATCCATAGTGTGCACGGATAAATGCCTATCATTATCAGCACTACAAATGCGAGATAAGACAATCAAATTGAGGGACAACTTGGGAATTGTGTTCCCTAAGATTCGTTGACTCAATTACCCTAGACAACATAACTTCAGTCAAGACACTGCATGCAGGACGGTAACTTAGGTTCTTCCAGCCCCCTTATGAAGGTGAAGATCGAATTTCACCATGGAACTTGTTCGAAAACCATGGTGTGCCAACAACCGTTACCCATTATCCCAATCAACCTCCCCTTGGTTTTGTTTGGTTGATTAGACAAGAACATATCTACCATCTATTTTCCTTTTCCTATTCGTCACTACCTTGGTCAGGATCATGATAGTAGGCGGGGTTTAGTGTTGGCCACCACCAAACAATATTCAAAGTGAAAGGAAATAAACAATGCATGCAAATACCCAATCAAAGAAATGCACAATGTCTAGGTTATTTCAAGTTAACTCCTCATGGCTCCCACAACCCCAAGTTGTGAGTGCTTAGTTACTCATGGCTAAGGAAAAATCAATAACAATGAATGTAAAAGACATGGTTGGGAGATTACCCAATATAATGAAGAACAAAAACACCTTGAAGTTGAAACCCCACACTTGTATTAATGGAAGATGAGTACAATGTGATTTTTAATCCCCCAAAATGGGTCTTCAAAATGAAAAGATAAAATATACACTACACCCTAGAAAAGTTCTACAAGATTATTCAAAGTATCTTCCAAATCTATGGAATGTCGAATCTCTTCTTCAAAAACTCTATCATTAACTATTTATACTATTTATAAAAAACCCTAAAAAGATCCAGCTGGAAGTAGTTATATCTCGTAGAGACGACTCGTAGGGTGACCTATGAGTCGTAATTGGGCATTCGTAGTAAGCAACTGACATGTTGGACTTGACTATTACGATCCATTGCTTTAAGTCGGGGTGTGCTCTACGACTTGTAGTGTCATCTTGTAGTCCTAAATTATTCTTCTTGGCCCAAACATTTGGCACACTATTTCTTGTTATGAGGCTCCCTCCTACGAGTCATAGTGCAACTTACAAATCATAGGCTAGCCTCATATGGATGACGTTCACTTTGCTAATTTATAATTTTTCTCACTGACCTCGTAGCTTGGGCTACAACTAGTAAGGTGATTCGTATGTCCTGTACTTCAGCAAAATCTATAATTTTCTCCCAAAATCATGCCAATTTGTATTTTCTGCAAAAATAACAAAAAAACCATAAAAAGTCACATAAGAACTTGCAAAATTCCTTGTTTCAAGAATCAAATGTGTTGTATTTTGACAACACATCAACACCCTCAACTTAGAATTGTTACTTGTCCTCAAGCAACAACTCGATCTAAATAGACAATGAGAAATACATAACAACTATCCAAATGGTGTATACATCATTTAACTCCAATTTTGGTACCCAACTCTCATTTTAAAAACTAGATTGCAAAGCTACAAACCAAAGCAAAACACAATGATGCATTTGCTAATCCAACTATGACAAGTGAAGGAGTATCATCAATCCACAGTCACTGAACAAGTCATATGTCAATCACGCAACTGAAATGCCCTCACAGAAAAAAGTCTCACTATTCACTCAAAAAGCAATCAAAGTTCAGGGACTGTGCAAGCATTTTCACTTTCACAAATGAAAGTCATGCATGATAACTAACACCATAGGCTTGCACCTATACTCACACTCCGGACTGTTGTCTAGTTGGGTTCGGATCAATTTAGGACTTAATAGGCTTGTACTGTAGGCTCTTGGGACTTTGGTATCACATTTTAGGCAAGTAGTGACTAAAAGCTATCCTTGAACCATGTTTTTCAACACACTTACCTCCATAACTCAACCATTTTCATTATATCCACCCTTATTCTTCTGTTTTAAGGTTTTCTAGGTGTTTTCTTTTAATTTTTCAGTTGTGCCATATTTTTGAACTCATTTTGCTATTCTTTTCAATCCAATGTACTTTTCTTTTCTTTTTCTCTCACCCGACACATGATATTTTTCTTCTTTCTTTCTTTCCCAACTAACTATCTCATTTTCATCACTTTACCATAACACAGGCCACCCTCAACTTAGGCTTTTAGCCTAAGGTGAAGTACAGAATATCCATTCCCTAAACCAAGGTCATTTTTGGTTGCCACCTTCAACTTAGGTTTTTTGCCTCAGTCAACTTTCACATGTTCAAGGATAGACGAGGGCCAATATCAAGGTATTTCACAAACCAACGTTAGGCTAGCTAGGTATCAAGAAAGAACAGGTACATGTAAAGCTCAAACATTTGTAAAAAAGGTTAAACTACTATATTTCGTAGGTAATTTGGGGAAATGTGGATCAATTAAAAGAACAATGGCCTAAGATCCTCTCCTAATAAACCACATCTCCATCCAATCTTAGAGTGACAAGGTAAGTTCTGAGTCAGTACACAATGGATGAATATGACAAAATAGGCTCACACACACATGCCATTGCATACACAATCACATAGACTCACAGTTCATGCTTCAAGCATCAACCTGCCTCCTCCTTATTAGAACAACATTGCTTGATAATCATATACAACATTGCAATCGAACCAACAATCCCAAAAAATTTTAGGGTACCCAATTATCAAAACATTCATAAAACCATTCAAAATTATGCACATGCCAAAAGTAATAATCACTATATATCTAGAAATTATCTACACTACCTAATTATGTCGGTTCAACAGAAAATAAACTCATCAACAAAGAAAAAGAAACACGACAAGAAAATCTTGAGATCAAAACAAAAAAGTAATGGACTAAAGGCTACTCAGTCTTCACCCTAATCCATAACATCCCACACCCCACTAAAAGATGATACTTTGTCCTCAAAGTAGGCATATATATATATAAGCTTTTAAAAATCCACAATGAAAAACAATCACTCAACAAGTTAGATTTAAACCCAATATCAAAAATAAAACATCCATAAAATCAATAATAAAATAAATTGTCTAAAAAAACACAAGGAGAACAAAGTATCCAAAAGAATCAATAAGGACGAGGGGTCAAAAGTATCAAACAGATGGTGCTCAAAAGCATTGGCACCCATCTGGTCCTAGGGGTCACTATGCTCCTTAGTAGTCTGGGCTACAGTTGTACCGGAGCTCCCGACTCCTTGTGCTATTTGCTGCTCTTGAGTCGTCGACATCACTTCCGATGCTAATGACTCCTGCACCACCTCATCGGTAATCTACTCCTCCAGCTCTACCAACTCATCATTTGTACTGGGCCTCTTCTAGATCATAGTTGTGTCCCCATTCTCGAGGGGCCTCTTCCATGGGCATGCGGACGATCATCAAATAGGTCAATCACATCATCACCCTCTGGTGTCACCTCGGAGACTGCTATCGGCACTGCTAACATCTTCAACAAGTCGTCCTTGAACTTGGCTAACTCATCCATCACAATAGCCATGTCAGCAGGTCATGCACCCTCAAGTCGCACTGGACCCTATCCTCGAAGGCGTTTATCCTGGCATCCACTGCATCAACTCTCCGATCTACAACCTCTCGAGTGTATACCATGGCCAACTCCTCGGAGTCCTGGACTGTCTGACAAACCCAAGGTTTGATCTGGCTCATCAGTCTGCTCAGTTGGGTCTCTGTCCTTGCTAACCTATGTACCAAAGCCTAAAAGGCAAAAGCAGACATAAGAGGATAGTCTGCAAAAGCAACCTGAGTAGTGAAAGGTGCTGGTGCTAGTGTATTTAAGGATGGCATCACCTCGGTATCAACAGTTGGAGGTGGCTCTGTTACAAGTGGAGTGGAACTTGTGGTAGCTGGAGTAGGCTCCTGAGTATGTGGCTTCGGAAGGTATGGATCTAGAATACGAGGAGAAGTTGCTCGTTGTAGAGCCACCAGGTTTTCATCAGCCTTAATCAGGCTAGATCCATAGTGTGCATGGCCTCTACATGTGGGTCCAAGTGGAGGGAGACACGTATCCCAGCCTCATTACATAATCTATATATCAAGATAGGAAAAGGTAATGAGGTCTGGGTATGAATCGTTGACCAGTGAATATACTCTGCCATAACTCGGGCCAAATCTATATCATAGCCAGCTAAGATATTGGCTAAAAAGCACAACCCATTCCATAGTGATACATTATCTATAAATGTAGGCCTGATGCGCCAACGGATAATAGACCACCAGAATTCGGCTGGGAAGGATACGTGAGACTTCACTATTAGTGCAGCGTGGTTTGTCACCCACGCAGGCTCGTGACCATCTTTACAGATCTGTCTAGCTATTCAGACAAGGAGCTCAGTTGTAAGATCCATATTCTTCACTCACTACCCGCCACTTCTTCTTGATCTTATTATCATACTTGGTTGTGGAACGAGGTACCCTATAGTTTTGGCCTGAACTGAACCCTCCTGATAGTCTCCTCTGAAATGCCAACTATCTGACCCCAGACTAGGACTTCACGCAACTTCGGCTGATCAATAGCTTTCTTTCCCTTAAGAAGATCTCGGAGAATAGTTTATAGTAGGAGGTGTAGAACTCATGAACTAGATAAGGGGCATACTTGGCCAACCACTGTGATAGCGATCTCAGTCCATGTCATTCAATTTCTACCTCTTAGTCTGGCACCCTACTCAACCTGGAGTCATTTAGCCTCGACTCCTTGTGAAATTGCCTGATAGGATTTCTCTGTCCTTTTAGCTCCAAATCCTTGTCATATATCTCCTTTATGCCAGGAATGCCCCATCTTGTATTTCTAGGGTCGGTGGAGGTGATAGAAGGATCGGCCTCATTATGTTAAGTTTGTGAAGCCTCCGGTGAATTGGTCTCAGAGTGAGTAGGAGCCATTTGCGGCATACTGCTATCAAACCTATCACCATCGCCCTCCTCCTTAGACTAGGAGGGGCTATCAACATCCATTGGGGTCTATGAAGTCCAGGTTCTATTCTAAGGCATATTTGCCTCGGAGTCGATGCAGACTCTGTGGACTTCCTTAGATCCTTCTGATGGTGCTATCTCATGTGACTCATCTATCAACTTTCTATGGAAGGCCTTGATGGTGTTCTTGTCCTTTGGAGGCATTGCACCTGAACAGCAACCCCATAACACAAAATGAGCACCATAATGTCTAGGAAATCAAGAAACAAGCAACAAAAAGAAACACAAAAAGCCAAAAACCAAAAAGAAAAACACAGAAAAACTTGCACTGAACCAGCTACAGATTTGCAGGTACGAGGCATCGATACGACTAGTAGGGTAACCTATGAGTTGTACTGTGGCCTCGTAGTGCTAGAGTACCTGAGAAGAATCTATTTAGAAATCAGGTATGAGGTTCAGGTATGACTCGTAGGGTGACCTACGAGTCATAATCCCGGCTTGACCAGATTATAGAAACATTTTGAAACACAAGTCAGGTCCATGGGACCCCCACTACAATTCGTAGTAGGCACTACAAGTCGTAAGTAGGTCTCGTATGGTAAGTTTTAAGGAACCATAGGTGACTGTTGCCTTCTACGAAAGACTATTACGACTTGTAGGGTGACCTACTAGTTGTAGGGGGTCTTTGTAACAGAAAACAGAAGGCGCTTGTGGTGCCTGTAACCTTGCCGCAAGAACTAAAAATCATTCAAATAAAAAATAAACAACATCGAAGCAAGATCTAAACATTATCTCAAGCACATAAAAAAATCCATCACTTAAATATGGTATCCCCAAATCAACACTTATCCCATAATCAAACAACACTTTCCAATCACGTTCGAGTTGTACCCAAGAACAACTAATTCCCAAACTCATAATTATTTACACCAACACACAATAAAAGGAGTTTAAAGAAGCTCAAAACAAGCCACACAATTAGTATCTTAAAGGATAAATTTTATTCAAAACACACCCACATCAACTCAATTCCAATATCGACATGAGTTCAAAGATTTATCAACTAAAAATAATGTACTACACACATATTATAAACATGTCATCATCACCTGTAACCAACAAAGGCAATTTCACCATTCAAAACCATACCAAGGGATTGAAATTGGCCAAACACCCGACTCTCACATCTGGACCATTACTTTCTCATGGGTATACTCAATATCAACACTAAACACCCAATCACTTAACAATATACGAAAATCGTAGCATGAGTGTGCAAAATTTACAAGGGAAACATACCACTTGAGAAGATGAAGAGTAATTATTCGCAATGAATGTAAGAAGGGGGTGTTGAAACCCTAGAAATATAGACTCGCCTAAAACTCTCACTAGAAAGTGACGTAGGTTGACGAAAAAATTGATCAGAACAGTGGAAAAGGGGTTTGGGAAGATTTAGGGGAGAAAAATCGAGTTAAAATGGGCAATAAGGGATCAAATTCATTTTGACCCCTATTATACTCTTACCGGGTTGACATTTAAAATCTTGTATTTTGAGTCTATAAAACCCCGACTACAAGTCGTACGGTTCCCTACGACTCGTATGTCCCAATCCCGTAGCAGATCCAATACTTATAAAAATTTTATATTTCATGTCTGGGAACTTTGAACCCCAGTTACGACTCGTATGGGACCCTACGAATCATAAGGTTGGCTCATAGTGTATGTGCCAACTTTAACGCATCACTCTCTTCCTCTACGAGGAATGACTATGAGTCGTAGTGTTTACTACGACTCATAGGCCTGGTAATAGAGGCTTCTCCAAATGCAATTTTCTTCAAATTTCTAGATCTTGATTCATACCTGCAAACCAAAGTTCAAAACATTCTAATCTTCAAAACAACACAACTGATCCAGTATTTTCAAAATCAAAACAAAAGTGAATCTAATACCTAACAATTCAAACAACTGAAATAAATTTCAAACAATCCCAAAACATAAAAGATACTTGGGTTGCCTCCAAAGAAGTGCTTTATTTAATGTCATAGCTTGACTTAGTGATCTTGAGTATTCAGACTTCCTCAAGATTCGGTGAGCTCTTATCACCACTTCTATGATCTCTCCTCCTGTCTTTCTGAATATGTTCTAATTGTTCAGAAACCTGCTTCACTTGGCGATCGACCATTTGAATTATCATCACTTGTTGATCCACCTTGTAATTTGCCTCGATAACATCAAACTTAATCTCTTGAAGCATCTCCTATTGCTCATCCACTTTCTTCATCAGTTGCTCAAGAATACTCTCACCTTTTGAAGGTTTTTCTATTACACATTGTTGATGCGGTAATTTGATCCAATTGCCTACACTATCCTTCCTTGCACCACTAGTGCCTTCCCTTGACAATCTAGTAGAGTCAACTGCTTGTTCTTGAAATAACTGGTACACTTGGCTAATCGCAGACAATTTGTCCATGTACTCAGTAACTTTATTAAATGGTTGCATCAAGAATGCCCAACAGTCCCCTCCATATAAGGCATCAACAAACAATTTTTGTTCTGAAAATAGTGCTCGGTAAAAGCTTACCACTAGTTCATCATCCGGTAAACCATGATTTGGCTTCTTCTTCGAATAGTCTTTATATCTACCCCAAGTTGCACCTAAAGAATCTCTTGGAACTCGTCGAACGTTGATAATCATATCCTTTAGTGGATGCTTGTTAGGCTGTTTATAAAAGTTCATGAGGAAGACCCTTTGGACTTCTCCCAGTTAGAAAAAACATCTGGTCGAAGGATAGACCACCACTCCGCAGGTTCGCACCAGAGAGTATTGGGAAAAGTTTGAAAAGCCATGGCATCCCATGATGGGTGTCTTGTTCCAAACACTCCCCTTAGTGTTTACGTAAAGTTCTGCAAGTGAACCTGAGGGTCTTCAGACTCCTGCCAATAAAATATGACATGTCGTTACAATGATTCCAATAAATCACCTCTGATGACGAGCTTTTGTTCATCCATTGTGATTATCAGTCAACGATTGCTTGTCTAAGCTGAACCTTAACATACTCTCCCTTGGATACCTATGAACAAAACTAAACAACAAAATCAAAAGTAAAAGTAAAATACAATAGAATTTAGAAATTAATACTTAAATTAAATAATAGTGACATCAAGTCAAGAACAAAGTAGTATTCCCTAGCAACAGCGTCATAATTTTTTATGTTCATGCTCCAACAGTAATGTAATCGCAATCAAGTATAAACCTAACCAGGGGTTAGGGTCAAATGCACAGGGAATACGGGGCTTGACTATATTGATCCACTACCAATTATTTCAAGCATCGATCACTATACTCTCTAAAATAGGGGGGTTGCAATTCAAATTGAAGAACAAATAGAAATATTACACTATAAATGTGAAAGAAGACAATAAAAATGAGGGACAACTTGGGAATTGTGTTCCTGATGATTCATTTACTCAATTAACCTAGAAACACAACTCCAATCAATACATTGCATGTAGGATGGTAACTTAGGTTCCTCTAGCTCTCTTGTGAAGGTGAAGGTCGAATTTCACCATGGCGTTTGGTTAGCAACCATGGTGTGCCAATTAAACGTTATCCATTGTCTCAGTCAACCTCCCCTTGGTCAGGTTTGGTTGATTAGACGAGAATACATTAATCGAATCCTATCATCTACTTCCCTTTTTCTATTCGTCACTACCTTGTTCGGGATCGTGATAGTAGGTGGGGTTTGGTGTTATCCAATACCAAATAACATTAAAAGTGAAGGGAAATAAATAATACATGCAACTACCCAACCAATGAAATGCACAAAGTCTAGGTTATTTCAAGTCAACTCCTCTTGGTTCCCACAAGCCCAAGTTGTAGGTGCTTAGCTACTCATGGCTAAGGCAAAATCAACAACAATAGACATAAAAGATATGGTTGAGTTATTACCGAAAAACCACGAAGAACAAAACACCTTGAAGTTGAAACCACAAACTTAGATTAATGGAAGATGAGTACTATGTGATTTTCAATCCCCAAAATGGGTCTTCAAAATGAAAAGATAAAATCTACACTTAACCCTAGAAAAGTTCTATAATATTTATTCAAAGTATCTTCCAATTCTGTGGAATGTCAAATCTCTTCTTCAAAAACCCAATCATTAACTATTTATACTATTTACAAAAATACCCTAAAAATAAAATAAAAAATACGGCTAGCAGTAGTTACGTCTTGCATATAGGACTCGTAGGGTGACGAGTCATATTCGGGTTTTCGTAGTCAGCAACAGGCATGTTGGACTTGACTGCTATGACCCATTGCTACAAGTCATATTGTACTCTACAACTCATAGTGTCTTCTCGTAGTCTTGTGTTGCAGTTCTTGTCCCAAACTTTTGGCACACTATTTCTTGTTAAGAGGCCCCCTCCTTTGAGTTGTAGTGCGACTTACGACTCTTAGGTTAGCCTCGTATGGAAAATCTTCACTTTGCGAATTCCTAATTTTGCTCATTATTTCTTGCTATGAGGGCACCTTATGACTCGTAGCTTAGGCTGTGACTCGTAAGATGGCTCGTATGTCCTATACTTTAGCAAAATCTATAAATTTCTCCTAATATCATGTCAATCTGTATTTTCTGCAAGAACAACACAAAAACCATAAAAAGTCACATTAAGAACTTGCAAAATCCCTTGTTTCAGGCATCAAATGTGATGTATTGTGACAACACATCGACACCCTAAACTTAGAACTGTTGCTTGTCCTCAAGCGTCGACTCGATCTAAATAGACAATGAGAAATACATAACGACTATCTTAATGACAAATAGATCACTTAACTTCAATTTTGGTAGCCAACACTCATTTTCAAAACCTGATTGCAAAGCTGCCAAGTAAACCAAAACACAATGATGCATCTGACAATCTAACTATGACAAGTGAAGGAGTATCATAAATCCATAGTCACTGAACAAGTCATATGTCAATCATGCAGTGCAAATGCCCTCATAGAAAAGAAGTCCCTCTATTTCACTTAAAAAGCAATCAAAGTTCAGGGACTGTGCAAGCATTCTCACTCTCACAAATGAAACTCATGCATGATAACTAACACCATGGCTTGCCCCTATACTCAATCTTCAGACTGTTGATTAGTTGGATTCAGATAACTTTAGGACTTAATAGACATTAACGAAGGCTCATGGGGCTTAGGTATGACATTTTATGTAAGAAGACAACCAAATTAAGGGATGACTTGGAAATTGTGTTCCCCATGATTCTTTGACTCAATTACCCTAGACAACATGACTCTAATCAGGACATTGCATGCAGGATAGTAACTTAGGTTCTTCCAGCCCTCTTGTGAAGGTGAAGGTCAAGTTTCACCATGGAGCTTAGTCAGCAACCATGGCGTGCCAACTAAACGTCAGCCATTATCCCAGTCAATCTCCCTTTGACTAGATTTGGTTGATTAGACAAGAACACATCAATTGAATCTCGTCATCTACTTCCTTTTTCCTATTCATCACTACCTTGGTCAGGATAGCGATAGTAGGCGGGATTTGGTGTTGGGCACCACCAAACAACATTCAAAATGAAAAGAACTAGATAATACATGCAAATACCCAATCAAAGAAATGCACAAAATCTAGGTTATTTCAAGTCAACTTCTCATGGTTCCCACAACCCCAAGTTGTGGGTGCTTAGCTACTCACTGCTAAGGCAAATCACCAACAATGAATGTAAAAGATATAGTTGAGAGATTACCCAAAACAAATGAAGAACAAAAATACCTTGAAGTTGAAACCACAAGCTCGTATTAATGAAAAATTAGTACAATGTGATTTCAATCCCCCAAAATAGGTCTCCAAAATGAAAACATAAAATCTAGACTATACCCTAGAAAAGTTCTCTAAGATTATTCAAAGTATCTTCCAAATATAGGGAATGTCGAATCACTTTTCAAAAACCCTATCATTAACCATTTATACTATTTACAAAAAGATCCTAAAATTGAGATAAAAATATAGCAGGAAATAGTTACATTTCGCAGATATGACTCGTAGGGTGACCTACGAGTCTTAATCGGGCTTTCGTAGTCAGCAATTGGCATTATGTGCTTGACTGCCACAATCCATTGCTATGAGTCGTGGTGTGCTGTATGACTCATAGTGTCTTCTCTAAGTCCGGAGCTACAGTTCTTGGTACAAATGTTTGGCACACTATTTCTTGCTCAAAGGCCCCGGCCTCCTATGAGTCATTGTGAGACTTACATCTCGTAGGTTATCCTCGTATGATTGACCTTCACTTTTTCAATTCCTAATTTTAGACACTATTTCTTACTACTAGAGCAGATTACGACTCGTAATGTGGGCTACGACTTGTAAGGTGGCTCATATGTACTAAGCTTCATCAAAATCTGCAATTTTCTCCAAAATTATGCCAACCTGCATTTTTTACAACAACAACACAAAAACACGAAAACCACCATAAAAAGTGACATTAAGACCTTGAAAAATCCTTTGTTTCAAACATTAAATTATGTTGTACTTGACAGCACATAAACACCCTCAACTTAGAACTGTTACTTGTCCTCAAGCGACGATCGATCTAAATAGACAACGAGAAATACATAACAACTATCCTAATGGCATATACATCACTTAAGTCCAATTCTGGTACCCAGCTCTCATTTTCAAAACTTGATTGCAAAACTACCAAGCAAACCAAAACACAATGATGTATCTGATAATCCAACTACGATAAGTGACGGAGTACCATGAATCCACAATCACTAAAAATGTCATATGTCAATCATGCAACGCAAATGCCCTTACAGAAAAAAAGTCTCTCTATTTCACTCAAAGAGCAATCAAAGTTCAGGGATTGTGCA
This sequence comes from Solanum ossicruentum, assembly GCA_025774065.1. Taxonomy (NCBI): domain Eukaryota; kingdom Viridiplantae; phylum Streptophyta; class Magnoliopsida; order Solanales; family Solanaceae; genus Solanum; species Solanum ossicruentum. The sequence goes on along the minus strand of JAOTQR010131218.1, from coordinate 1,489 downwards.
AGCATTCTCACTCTCACAAATGAAATTCATGCATGATAACTTACACCATAGGCTTGCCCTATACTCAAACTTCGGACTATTGACTAGTTGGATTCAAACCCTTTTAGGACTTAATAGGCTTGTAATGTAGGTTCATGGGGCTTTAGTATGGCATTTTAGGCAAGTAGTGACAAAAATCTATCCTTGAAAAATGTTTTTCAACATTCTTACCTCCATAATGCAACCATTTTCATTATATCCTCCCTTGTTCTTCCTTTTCAAGATTTTTCGGGTGCTTCTTTTCCTTTTACAGTTGTGCCTTATTTTTGAATTCATTTAGCTATTCTTTCAATTCAAGGAAACTTTTGTTTCTTTTTCTCTCACCCAACACATGGTTTTTCTCTTCTTTGTTTCTTTCCAAACTAACCATCTCATTTTCATCATTTTACCACAACAAAGGCCACCCTCAACCTAGGATTTTATCCTGAGATGAAGTTCACAATATCCATTCCCTAAACCAGAGCCACTTTTGAAGACACTCTCAACTTAGGCTTTTTGCCTTAATCAAGGTTCACATGTTCAAGGATTGACCAGGGCAAATATTAAGGTATTTCACAAACCAAGGCTAGGCTATCTAAGTATCAAAAAGAACAAGTACATGTAAAGCTCAAACATTTGGAACAAGGGTTAAACCACTACATTTGGTAGGTCATTTTGGGCAAAAGTGGACTGATTAAAAGAACAATAGCCTATGATCCTCTCCTAATCAACCACATCTCCAATCCAATCTCAGAGTAACAAGGCATGTTCTGAGTCAGTACACAATGAATGAATATGACAAAGTAGGCTTACACACACATGTCATTGCATACACAATCATATAGACTCATAGGTCATGCTTCAAGCATCAACTTGCCTCCTCTTTATCAGAAAAATCATTGCCAAGTAATCATATGCAAGATTACAATGGTAACAAACAATCCCAAAAATTTTGAGGGTACCCAATTTTCAAAATATTCATAAAATCGTTCGAAATTATGCACATGCCAAAAGTAATAATCACTATATATCTACAAATTACCTACATTACCTAAACATGCTAGTTCAATAGAAAATAAACTCATTCACAAGGAAAACGAAGCACGGCAAGAAAACCTTGGGATCAAATATAGGAAAGTTATAGACTAAAGGCTACTCAGACTTCACCCTAGTACATAACTTCGCATACCCCACCAAAAGATGATAATACATACATACATACATACATACATACATATATATATATATACATATATATATATATACATATATATACATATATATATATACATATATATACATATATATAATCTTCCACTTGAACCAATCACAAAATGCCACATAAACTGACCCTATAAAATTTTAAATCTTAAAGACCACAAGTTAGAGGAAATATATATATTTGGTCCCAAACTCTTCCAAATTGAACCGATTAAGGACTTATGAGTTTTCGAGTTCTAACATCCTCCCC
>JAOTQR010131217.1:47981-60365 GCA_025774065.1 Solanum ossicruentum | reverse complement strand
GAAAACCAATTTACTAGTTTTCTCTAAAAACTTTGTTTCCCCCCTTTTAGGATAGTTATACCTTTTCTTTGTTTTCAAAACACCACCCCCCCCCCCCCCTATTTAGAGATTTTAGTTATAAATGCTTGAAATGATTAGTAGTGAAGTCTTTTAGTCAAGCCCTGTATTTCCTGTGAATTCGACCCTAACCTTCTATTAGGTTAATTGCTGACAGCGATTGCTTTCTTATTGGAGCGTGAACATCATCAGTTCACATAACATGTAGCAGATAAGGACTAAGGGGAGAGTAAGTATGACTCACTCTATGGGGGCAATACAGGGATTAGGATTTTCCACATTTCCACATCATAATACTTATTACAATTCGTAATAGCCATATTCAATAGATATCCACAACTATAGTCATGATCTCCTAATACAGCACATAGCATATAACTGTTCAAGAGTCTGGAAGATGTCCAACAATGCCTCTAGTCATAAGATAAAAGGTGGCCAACACATGTCCCGGTCTCACCCTCAAAGTAAATAGCATAAACAAAAGCATTATAGGTAGAGGGATAGTTGTTTGTCCTTGGAATACATGACTCACCACAACAAGTATCTTTAATTTGATCTAGCCATCAAACAATGTATAAAGGTAGTCTCCAGTCCCTACATAGTTAGACGTGTAGGTAAAAGTATGCTTTAGTACATTTGAATGTACTAAGTATGTGGGCATGCTATGCAAATGACTTGTTAAACCTTCATTCAATGTTGATTACAAGGTAACATAATATAGAAAGAAATATATATAACAAGGAAAGACAATACAACAATTTGCCATGAAATGTCATAATATTCATACATGGAGGGGATGTGACCATAACTGACATCTCAAACCCATGTGAGTCAATACATGAATTTGCCTAATGTCGACCTCCCATCGATAAGACAACATTACTTACCAAGGGTAATCTACACCACACCTTACGACCCAGTCATTTTGGTATGGTGGACACCTTCCTTACGACCCAATCATTTCAGAAGGATTTCCATATCATATCATATAAAAATATGTAACCATCCCTTACTACCCGGTCATTTTGGTAATGATTACCATATACCTATGCTGGCACATAGTTCAAGAAAAAGTAGAGGGCCCTTGGGTATAGCCTTGACGACCCAAATCCATTTCGTGCTAAGTCAACATCCAACAAGAATACTTATACATGTACATACTTTAAAAAGAGGAACAACTCATTCAAATAGTCACGATCCAAGCCTAGGGCTTAGACGTGACACCGTGAAAGGGAACCCAAAGGGACCCTAAACAAGCCTCTTAGATCATTTACGCATCCTTGGTCACGAAAGCAATCAAACAACAATAAGAGAATAGAAATAAGGATAAAGGGACTAAAGGAAGTCTTTCATAGCTTAAAACATCAAAGAGTCAAAGATTAAAGCATACTTTCATAACTTTTCCATCAATACCTCTATCATAGATTGGGCGCAGGCCAAGACAATTTTTCGGGCTCACTCTCATTGTCATAAACATCTAAAAAAACAAAAGTGTCTTTACATAACATAGGATCAATAGCTATTGTCCTCGGAATTGAAGATTCACCAAACTTGTTGAAGGGATAGCACTAGCCACGTTGAGTAGGATGATGATCAAGTGGAGCTCTAGTTCTTATATGGTGACATCATGTGGGTATAGAGTATGCCATAGTACATTTGAATGTACTAAGTATGTATGATGTAATACAACAAGGGATAAACATCATAATAAACATGTATAATCATAAGCAAGCAATAGTATATTACCAACATTGCATGCATGATCAATGCTTGAAGTAAACATACTTATATAGAGTATAATACATGTGTAGAAAGAGACCATCATCATAGACAAAGAAACTTAGTACTTGGAATGCAAGGCCTAGCACCTCCTTAGAAGGTGATTGAGGTATCTACCCCCTCAATTGATAGTACAGGCCTAGGATCCATAGACAAGGTGGTCAAGGTATATACCCATCAACATGGTAGTACGGGCCGAGCACCCCTCCCCCCCCGCTCGACAAGGTGGTCAAGGTATATGCCCCTCAACAAGGTAGTACGGGCCTTGCACCCTCTGACAAAGTGGTCAAGGTGTATATCTCTCATTAAGGTAGTACGGGCCTAGCACCCCTCGGTAAGGTGATTGAGGCATAGCACCACCTCAACAAGGTATGGTCAACTTGCAACACTATAGATACTTTTCATGAAATCAACACATTCATACATCACTTTCATAATCATAAAGTCATTTGACTCATAGGCCATGCATTGTATCATTAATAACTCAAGAACCCTAACCTGGACATTTTATCAAACACTTAGTGGATGTGTAATGCTAGTTCAAAATCATGCAATTCAAGAGTGAAATCATGCAAGATAACTTAATGTAAATCAACCCATCAACACTTGATAACATCCTCATGCAATATACATTGAAATCATTCATAAAATATCAAAATAGATCATAAATTCATAGCTCAAAATATGCTTATACAGTCACACTTTTATGAAACCCGAATATAGTTCATAATCAATTGATAATAAAAAATACCCATAGATAAATTAACTTGTAATCATGCAATTTACTCACAAAGGAACATTGGGCACCATGGGTGAAGTACCCAATTGTTGAAACCCAAATACCTCAACTTTTGTCCTTGATGAAGATTTGAATGAGGACTTGAATCTTGAATGAATTCCTTAATATCCAGAATGAGTTTGGGACACTTGATTTTGAGTAAAATGTTTGGCTAAGTGTTTGAGAGGGTTTTGGGGAATGTCTTGAATGATATAGGGTTTAAAAATGACTAAGTATAGGTGTTTTTAAGCATAGAAAGGCTTAGTCCCAAGGCCTCAAAGCCTTGGACCTAAACAGAAAAACTGTCACAAAAATAACACTTGTTCGCACCCTGGCCGCATCGTGCCAGGGGCGCAGATCAATTTTTTTTTTAATTTTTAGAAAATAAAATTTTGATATGGTTCATCTACAATCGGGATTACACCCATTTTCCACTCAATTTTTCCCTCTGGTCACGAATATGAAGTCAGATTTTTGATATCATGCATGGATTTTGAGATATATGAAAATTATGATTGTGGGCATTTCCAAGGAACATTTTAGGGCACTTTTTGAGGTGTTTCAATATCTCCCCCTTGGGAACATTCATCCTCGGATGTCAAAGAAGCGTACATCAAAAGAGTAATCATGAAGAAATCACCCTCAATAAGAATGGAATAATGTACTTAAACACCATTTTCAAAAATCTCAACATAAGTGTCCAAATCAGCATGAACTTGTCAACATGAACATGAATGCATGTAAATGACATCAGGGCTGATACATAAGACTTGAAATCACCTAGGAGACTTAGAATTACTACCTTAGGCTTGAGTAGAATGGAAGAGATAGGGATATCGCTTTTACATTTCTGCCTTGGCTTCCCATGTGGCACTTTCAACTTGTTGGTTTCTCCAAAGAACGTTGACAAAAGTAACATCCTTGTTCCTCAATCTCTTCACTTGTCTATCCAAAATTTTTATCAAAACCTCTTCATAAGTCAAATTGTCTTCAATAACACCCACAACATCAAGAGGCACAATTGCACTAGGGTGACCCACACACTTCCTCAACTTAGACACATGGAAGACTAGATGAACCATATTCATATCATTAGGCAACTCCAACTCATAGGCCACATGACCAGTCCTCCTTAATACTCTATAAGGATACACAAATCTTGGGCTCAATTTGCCCTTCTTACCAAAACAAACCAAATCTTTCATGGGTGAGACCGTCAAGTAGACCCTATCATCAACCTTAAATTTAAGATCTCTTCTCGTCACACAAGCATAGGACTTTTGACAACTTTGGAGTGGTTTTAACCTTTCTCTTATCAACCTTACTTTCCCCATGGCATCCATAACCATATCCGGACCTAAAAAATCCATCTCTCCTACCTCAAACCATCCAACCGAGGACCTACAACATCTATCATAGAGAGCCTCAAAAGGAGTCATACCAATGCTTGAATGATAGATATTATTGTAAGCAAACTCAATGAGTGGAAGATGATCACCTCAACTACTCTTAAACTCTAAAACACAAGCTCTAAGCATATCTTCAAGAGTATGTATAGTCCTTTCGGCTTGGCAGTGAAAGACCGTACTAAGCTTTACCTTGGTACCAAGACCTCTTCGTGAGGACCTCCAAAATTGAGAAGTGAATTGAGCACCATGATCTGATATGATAGACAAGAGCACCCCATGCAACCTAACCAATTCGTGAATGTACAACTTAGCATAATCTTCGACACCATAAGTAGTCCTAACCGGTAGAAAATGAGTCAACTTGTCATTCTATCAACCACAACCTAAATGGAGTCAAAATGCTTTCTAGTCTTAGGCAACCCAACCACTAAATCCATGTTAATTTCCTCCCACTTCTAAGTAGGAATATCTATATCTTGGGCTAGGCCACCCGACATTTAATGTTCGGCTTTGACTTGTTGGCAATTATAGCAACCGGAGCCAAACTTTGCAATGTCTCTCTTCATACCACCCCACCAAAACACTTCCCTCAAATCTCTATACATCTTGGCCGAACCGGGGTGAATAGAATAGGAAGAATTATGAGCCACATCAAGAATCTTCTTTCTCAAGTCATCAACACAAGGAATACACAATCTACCTTAGTACCTAAGGGCACCATCACCCCTTTGGGAGAAAACCTCCACCTTACCATCTCTTATTAAGGCCCTCAATTCTAACAAGGCAGGGTCAGGATCTTGCTTTGCGCTTACCTCCTCAATCAACCAACACTTAGAGCTATCAACATCCATAACACCACCACTATCAAACTCCTCCAAACTGATTCCCAATCTATCCAACGACGAACCTCTCTAGCCACCTCTTTGCCCCCATCATCAACATGCACTAGGCTACCCACAGACACCCTACAGAAAGCATCGACCATAATATTAGCCTTACCGAGGTGATAATGCACACTCATATTATAATCCTTAAGAAGATCTAACCACCTTTGTTGCCTCAGGTTGAGATATTTTTGGGTCAACACATATGGGAGGCTCTTTTGATCAGTGAACAAATCATCATGAACCCTATAAAAGTAATGACACCAAATTTTCAAAGTAAATACCACAGTGGTCAACATAAGATCATGGGTAGGATAATTCTTTTCATGAACCTTAAGTTTTCTAGAGGCATAAGATATCACCTTACCATTTTTCATCAAAACGCAATCCAAACCAATTCGTGTGGCATTACAATACACGACAAGCCCTCCCAACCCTTCTAGTAGAGACAAGATAGGAGTGGAGACAAGCTTATCTTTCAAAGTCTAGAAACTCTTTTCACACTCATCGGTCTACACAAACTTTGCCTTCTTTTGGGTAAACTTTGTCATGGAAGAAGCAATAGAAGAAAACCCATTCACAAACATCCGGTAATAACCTGCTAAGCCCAAGAAGCTTCTAATCTATGATGGAGTCAAAGGCCTAGGCCAATTTCTAATAACCTCCATCTTCTTAGGATCCACCTTTATACCATCACCCAACACCACATGACCTAGGAACGCAACCTTTTTAAACTAAAACTCACGTTTCTCATATTTGGCATGCAACTTCTCCCCCATCAAGATTTGTAACACCACTCTCAAATGATACACATGCTCCTCCTCACTCTAGGGATAGATCAAGATATCATCAATAAATACCACCACAAACAAATCAAGGTAGGGTTTGAAAACCCTATTCATAAGATCCATGAATATAGATGGTGCATTGGTCAACCCATACCTAGTCCGAAAGGTCGTCTTGGGAATGTCACACTCCCTCACTTTCACTTGGTGATACCAAGACCGAAGATCAATTATAGAGAAATGACTATCCCCTTGAAGTTGGTCAAAAATATTATCAATGCTTGGCAAAGGATACTTATTCTTGATTGTAACTCTATTAAGTTGTCGGTAGTTACTACACAACCTAAGAGAACCATCCTTCTTCTTCACAAACAATACTGGTGCACCCCAAGGTGATTGTCTAGGCCTAATAAAACCCTTCTCTAACATGTCCCACAATTGGTTTTTCAACTCTTTTAACTCCATCGAGGCCATACAATAAGGGGAAATAGAAATGGGTTGAGTATCAAGAAGGAGGTCTATGCCAAAATCTATTTTCCTTTCGGGAAGAATACGGGGAAGCTCTTAGGAAAGACATCAAGGAACTCATTCACTACTGGAACTGACTCTATAGGAAGGACTTTAGACTCAACATCGCTAACCCTCACAAGGTGATAGAGACATCCCTTAGAAATCAACTTTCTGGCTTTAATGCAATAAATAAACCTATCCTTGAGTACCACATCATGACTCTCCCACTCAAGGGCAGGTTCATTAGGGTATTAGAATTTGACCCTATTGGTTCTACAATCAATAGAGGCATAATATGCATGTAACCAATTAGTTACAAGAATGACATCAAAATCCACCATATTCAACTCAAAAAAATCACAAGGTAATATTTTATGCAAAATGAACACAGGAAAATTTCTATAGACCCTTCTAGCAACAACGGATGCACCAATAGGAGTAGACACCTCATAAGACTCACACAACAATTTGGTTCAACATGAAACGTCTTGGCAACAAAAAGAGTAACAAAAGAAAGAGTGGGACCCGAGTTTATAAATGCATAGACATCAAAATTAAATACTTTTAACATATTGGTAACGATATTGGGCAGCTCATTTAGCCCTTGCCTCCCTTGAAGAGATAGAACCGATTGTACCTTGGGGAACCACCTTGTTGACCTCCCCTTCCCAAAGAAACCACATTTGCACCTTGGCCTTGTGGATGGCCATCTCCACCCTTGTGTTGATTCCAAGGATAGTCAATCTTCTTGTGACCCACTTCTCCACAACTATAGCAAGTATTAGTGTTTCTCAAACATAGGCTATCATGGCCTCTACCACATCTTGGGTACATAGCATTAGGCACCACACCTCCACCACCTTGGACCCTAGGGTTATCGTTAGCAAACGTCCTATTAGGAGAATTAGAAGACCCTTGGCTTTGATGAAACTGACCACCCTTGGGACCTTGGAACGTATCTTCAAAACGGGCCCTCTTGGCCTCATTAGCCATTCTCTTTCTCATCTTTTTCCCCTCCGATTGTTTCCCATAATTCATGAGGTGGGACAAGTCCATATCACCAATAAACATAGCCGCACAACACTCCTTATTCACCAAGTGGACTACACCTATCACAAACTTATTTATCCTAAACCATGGCTCGACCTCCAATGGTGGAACATATTTAGAGAGTTGGTTGAACTTGAGGGAACACTCCCTCACACTCATGGACCCTTACTTCAAATTCATGAAATCCATCATTTTGGCCTCCTTTAGCTCAAGTGGGAAGAACAAGTTGAGAAAGGTCGCCTTAAACTCCTACCAAAGAATCACATTGTTGTTCTCATCTCCTCATTCCATTGACTAAACCATATTTGGGCCACCTCTTTGAGTTGGTAGCCGCCAACTCTGCCTTCTCTTCCGATCTAACACCTATAATGGATAATACTTTGTACACTTCATTAATAAATTCTTGAGGATCTTCATCCTCTTTTGACCCATAGAACTCTGGTGGGTTCATCCTCATGAAGTACCTTATCCTAGATGCCAGAGTAGCATCATGAGGGGTTTGGGCCCCTTGGTTGATTTGATTAGTCATAGCTTGAGATGACATGGCAAAAACATCCCAACACTCTTCATGAGCCAGTTATTCTTTGAGGGTACGAGCTCTTCTTCCTCTTAGGATAGGCATGATCCAACATTGTAAAGAACATTCGTTAGGGAAAAGCCTTACCTTAACTCCTATAACATGACATGGATCAAGAACAAGGGAAGTATTTTCTAAAACACCTCATAGCCTCTTATTCATAGTTGTGGTGCACTTCACAACCATTAACAAGACACTAATCGACGTGGTGTGTTGGATGTCGAGGACCATTTACAACCTAGTGTGTTGATACCAAGTCTGTCACGACCCAAGCCTAGGGCCTAGATGTGACACGGCGAATGGGAACCTAAAGGGACCCCAAACAAGTCTCTTAGCATATCATTTACAGATCCTTGGTGGCTGAAGTAATTAAACAACAATAAGAGAATAAAAATAAGGATAAAACGACTAAGGGAAGTCTTTTATAGCTTAAAACATGAAAGAGTCAAAGCTTAAAGAATAATACATAACTTGTCCAACAAAACCTCTAGCGTAGATTGGGTTGGGGCCAAGAAAATTTTTTGGGCTCACCCTCATAGTCATAAGCATCTAAACAAAGGAAAGAATCTTTACATAACATAGGATAAATAACTATTGTCCTCGGAGTTGAGGACTCACCAAGCTTGCTTCAAGAGATAGTACTAGCCATGTGGAGAAGGAGGATGATCAAGTGGAGTTCCAATTCCTACATGGCGACATCATGTAGGCATAGAGTATTCATTAGCACATTTGAATATACTAAGTATGCAGGATGCAGTACAACAAGATATAAGCAACATAATTAACATGCATAATCATTATCAAGAGATAGTATATTGGTAACATGTCATGTATTATCAATGATTGAAGTAAAACATGCTTATATAGAACATCATACACGTGTAGGAAGAGATCTTCATCACAGACCAAGCAATTTAGTACTTAGAATCCAAGGCCCAGCACCCTCTCAGGTATCTACCCTTCATTTGGTAGTACATACCCCCCGATAAGGTGGTCAATGTATATACCCTCAACATGGTAGTATAGGCCTAGCACCTCCGACAAGGTGGTCAAGATATATACACCTCAACAAGGTAATACGGGCCTAGCACCCCTCATCAAAGTAGTATGGGCCTAGCACCCCCCGACAAGGTGATTGAGGTATAGCATCCCCTCAACAAGGTATGGTCAACTTGATACACTATATATACTTTTCATGAAATCAATACATTCATGAATTACAAATCATCATTATAAAGTCATTTGACTCATAGGCCATGCACTATATCACAAATAACTCAAGAACCCATAACTGAACATTTTATCAAACACTTGGTGGATGTATAATGCTAGTTCAAAATCATGCAATTCAAGAGTGAAATCATGCAAGAAAACATAATGTAAATCAGCCCACCAACACTTGGTAACATCCACATGCAATATACATTGAAACCCTTCATCAAATATTAAAATAGATCATAGATTCATAGCTCAAAATATGCTTAAACAGTCACACTTTTATGAAACCCGAACAAAGTTCATAATCAATTTATAATAAGAAATACCCATAGATAAATCAATTTGAAATCATGAAATTTACTCAAAAAGGAAGGTTGGGCATCATGGGTGAAGGACATAATGGTCGAACCCACATACCTCAACTTTGGAGATTTCCTTAATGAAGATTTGAATCAGGACTTAAAGCTTGAATGAATTCCTTAAGACCCAGAATGAGTTTGAGACACTTCATTTTGAGTGAAATATTTGGCTAAGTGTTTGAGAGGGTTTTGGGGAATGTCTTGAATGATATGGGGTTGAAAAATGACTTAGTATAGGTATTTTTATGCGTAGGAAAGCTTAGGCCCAAGGCCTCAAAGCCTTGGACCGAAATAGAAAAAACTGTCACAAAAATACTACTGGTCCGTGCCCTAGCCACGTCGCGCTGGGGCTCAGATTGATTCTGTTTTTTATTATTTTTAGAAGATGAATTTTGATAAAGTTCCTCTAAAATCGGGGTTAAACCCATTTCACACTCAATATTGTCCCCCTGATCATGAATATGAAGTCAGATTTTCGATATCACAAATGAATTTTGAGATATATGAAAATTACGATTATGGGCATTTTCGAGGCACATTTTCGGGCTTTTTTTTGTGGCATTTCACAAATCATTTCAATGCATACTTGGGATTAAATGCCAAATCATCATTTACTCCATATTTTTCATGTATAGGAAAAGCCTATTCACTTAAACAATATGGTGTAAATACCCAATATGCTAGAAGAGCCAATATCAATAAATATTTATGTGATCACATTCTTTTCATAGATATAATTTTATCAAAATCATATACATAAACATATGTGGGCTTAACCTACAAATAATTTTCATCAAAAACCAATGCTAACGAATGCATATGCAATGAATGATATGAGAATAGCATGGGTAATAGAGATTCAACCTAAAGTCAACAATACAATAGGAAATTTGAGTATATTCATGAGTAAAACCCACATTCAAATCCCTATTTAGATTACCCATACTTAAATCCAACTTTAAAAGGACAATGCATATTCAAATCTTCATGCAATTCAACATGTTAGGGCTTAAATCAATTCAAAATCAACAATAAAACATGACCTATTAATTATATGTAATAAATAATAATCTTAAAGCTCTTATTTAAAGTAAGCTAAATTTCATGAAAATCAAGTAAGAGTTTGGGTCTTCGTGGTTGAAATGGACCATGAATCAATCCCACATACCTAAGTTCTCCAAGAAGAAAAAAGAAAAATTTTGATGAAGAATGGAGCCCTTCTTTGAATCCTAAGCTAATTCTCCACTAGAGTCATTAAGAGGAGTCCTTAAGAGAGTTTAATATAACTATAAATGTGAGAATGGCAGAAGAAGAATGTAGGTCATTTGAATATATTAGGACAACGTATAAGGTCACAAAAGTCCCTAAGTTGAAGCCATAATTACAAAAACATCATTAATGAATTGTGTAGAGAAATGTTGCCAAAGGTCCCGCGAGAAGGCTCATGGTCCGTACCAAGTAATACGATTTGTGTGACTCCTTCTGTGATCCAACACTTAGAAAATATTTCACTTACAAAGGTCTGAGACAGATATTTTATACTTAGAAAACAATTACATGCTAACACCTACATGGAGGGCTTCACGAGGCGTAAGATGTCACACGGACCGTGTAGCCTCCCATGAAGCTTCACTTAAAAATTCCTTCATTGACAAAGTTCTGAGATGGTAATCCCATATTTAGAAAATCTTCACACCAATGCCTATATGGAAGGCTTCATGGACCGTGAAAGGGTATATGGTCCGTGGGAGGTCTATTTGTGAAGTGCCTTGGCAAAAATGTGGATTTTCAAGGCAAAGGCCCTCCACACGGTCCACCACATGGCAAGTGAAGCCTTACATGGACCGTGTGGTGTTCAAGTGAGGTGTGCCTTAATCTAAACCTCCACATTAATGCCAACACTCCACATACAAGGTCAAGGGCCTCCTCAAGTCATATCCACACTGCCTGTGGTGAGCCATATGACCCATGGAGGCTTCCAAGAAGTGTTATCATGGTCAAAAACTTTCCAAAACATAATTCCAAGCATCATTAAGGTCATAAATAGTTTGGGTCCTTACATCATCTCCCCTTTGGGAACATTTATCCCCAAATGTGCTAGATCAAGGCTTGACTTAGAACATGAAACATCAAAACATAATATACAATGCATATTTCTTCATTTGAAAACCATAAAGTCGTTAAAACTCATATCAAGACATCTTTAAATCATTCAAAATATTTTTAAATCTTTTTTATGCACATGTATGCATGTCAGTTTATGAAGCACAAGAGTGAAAGAATCAGGACAACTTGGAAAGTGGAAGAACCTAATACCTTAGGCTTGAGTAGATTGGAAAATATGGGGATATCATTTCATCATGTCCATCTCTACTTCCCATGTAGCACTATCCACATGTTGCTTGCTCCAAAGCACCTTAATCGAAGCCATACCCTCATTGCGAAGCCGCTTCACTTGTTATCAAAAATCTCAACCGAAATTTCCCCATAGGACAAACTCTCGTCAACCTCAATGATGTCGCCCAAGTTATACCTCCTTTTTAGAGGATAAAGTGGTCGCTGTTCAGATATAGAACCTAACCAAGGTTAGGATCGATCTCACAGGGAATACGTAGACTCAAAAAAATCACCAATATGCAATTCGAGTAATTACTCAACTCAATTCCCCAAATGGGGGGGGTGGGGGGTTCAATAATCAATATGAAAATAAACTAAACTAACTATCACGAGAAAAAAAATCAATAATAAAGAGAAACGAGGATATTATGTTCCCCATGATTACCCAAATTAGTATCACTGAATAACCTAATTCTAGTCTAGTGTATAGCATGCAGGGCAGTAATTTAAGTTCACCAAGCCCTTTGGTCAAAGGTAAGAGGCAAATTTCACTATGTGACTTGGCTCCCCTTGGTCCAGTTTGGTTGATTAGATGAAAACACATCAATCGAATCCTGTTAATTAATCTCTTTTCCTATTTA
>JAOTQR010131217.1:28966-47881 GCA_025774065.1 Solanum ossicruentum | reverse complement strand
CTCCCCTTGGTCCAGTTTGGTTGATTAGATGAAAACACATCAATCGAATCCTGTTAATTAATCTCTTTTCCTATTTATTGCCACCTTGGTCCAGTCAGTAATACTAGGCGAGTTCTAATGCTGGCCACCACTAGAAAACATGCAAAATGAAGAGAGTTAATTATTACATGCATATACACCTTCCAAGAATTGTGAATTATCCGATTCTACTTTGTTAGTTTTTCATGGTTCCCACAACCCTAGTTGTGGATTTAGCTACTTATACTATGTGTAGATGATTATGAATTGAGAAGACATAATTAAATACTTACACAATTGAACTAAAAACAATCAAATCCAAAGTCAATAAAAATCACAATCTTGAAGACCAAATTACACCACAAATGCTCTCAAGACTCTCTCATAATTTTCTCTTTAAAAATATTGAGTTCTTTGAGTACTAACCTAAGATACACAAAACTGATGTGAACTGTAAAAAATAACCTTAAAAACCTATTTATAATAATTAAAAATAAGTCCTAAATAAATTAGGAAAGTTGGTCGGCATGTCATACGAAAGGTACTTACGACTAGTATTGTCTTCTATGGCTCGTAGTCGGGGTCTCATAACCAATTACTGGAATTTAGGACTTCACTTCTACAATGCCCCTTCATGAATCGTAAAGTGGTTTATAACCCGTAAATGGGGTTTCGTCTGATAACTTTCTTGTAACTCTACTTCTATAATCCTTAAGGCACATGACTCATAAATTGCTCCATGGCTCATCCACATGTTCGTAGACTTTAACTTCAGCAAATAGCCCCTTACTAGAAATCCTCAACAAACCTATCTACGACTCGTAGAATGCTCTATGACCCATAGAAGAACTCGTACAACAGCAAAAACCAACAACTTCTGCAATTTTTCCCCAAATCATGGCCAACATGTAATCCTGTAAATCTAAAAACAAAAACACATAAAACCCACAAACATCACATTGAGAACATATAAAATCCTAACTTTTAAGCATCGAAAGTGTTGTATTTTGACAGAACATCAATACCGTCAAGTTAAAATTGTTGTTTGTCCTCAAGCGGCAGACTCAATCTATGTAGACAAAACATTAACACATAGACCTCAACTTAATGCCATGCATCACATACATTTTAGACTTAGATACCCACATCAACATTTTCAAATAGGATCATATAGATGTTTAGCAAACGAAGGAAAACTGGTGTATGTGACAACACAACTATGACAAGAAAAGGATTATCAATAGTACACAATCACTAAACAAGTCAAATGCTAACAATGCAATGCTAGTGCCCTCACAGAAAGAAGTCCTACAATTGACACTCAATGATGTTTTCATATCTGACCATGGAACTATGCGAAAATGCTCACTCTCACAAGAGAAATTCATGCATGATGACTAATAACATAGGTTTGCCCCGATACTCATGATCAGACCTTCAACTAATTATACTAGGATCACTTTTGGACTTTCTTGGCTTGTAACATAGGATCAGGGGGCTTTGATATGGTAATTTGAAAAAGTAGTGACTAAAGGCCCTCCTTGAAACTGTATTTTTCTACACTTTTGCCGTATCAACATTGCTACTTTTACCTTATTCTCTTTTTTTCATATTTCAAGCTTTTCTGGGCGCTTTCTTATCATTTTTTAGCTTTTTTCCTTATTTTAATACTTCATTTTGCTTTTTAGCTCTTAATTAAGGCATCTTTCATTTTTTTTTGCACCAAATACATGAGTTTTCTCCATTTTCATCGTATTCCTTACTCACCCCCAAATTTTTTTGTTTTACTCTTACACCAGCCACCCTCAACTTAGGTTTTTAGCCTTTGTTGAGGTGCACAATATCCATCCTTTGAACCAAGGCCACTTTTTGTAGCCACCCTCAACTTAGGTTTTTTGCCTAAGTCAAAGTAAATAATATTCAAGGAAAGACTAGGACCAATTTCTGGATTTTTCAGTAGACAAGGCCAAGTTAATCAGGCATTTTCAAAGAATAGGTATATATTAGGCTCAAACATTAGGAACAAGGGATATAACATTAATTTAGTTGTTTATTTTTAGCCTGAAATAGACTATTTAAAAACAATAGGCTAAGAACCTTTCGTAATCCAATTAATCTACATTCTAACTTAGAGTAACATTACAAGTTCTAAATTAGCACAAAATTCATTAATTTATCAATTTATACTCATAATCACATGGCACTACAAAAATTATCAACAAAAGACTCACCGATCATGCTTTCTATCTCAGTGTACCCTTACTTATCAAAACAAATATTGTCAGACACCTAAACATGCATGGTTACTATCTAACTACTTAATCAAAATTTTTGGTGGGTATCATTTTTCAAACAACACATAAAAATATCATTTTTCAAACAAAAGATAAAACATATTATATGCCAAAAGTGTTGGTATGCTACAAATATTATCTAAACATCCTAAATGTACCAATTCAAAAGAAGCTAAATCCATAGGAAAAGGAACATAGGCAAGAAAACCCCGGGATTAATAAATGTGGTAGTTATGAACCATAAGCTACTCTGACTTCACTGAGGCCCATAACTATCTATACCCCTCGAAAAATGGTGTGGATTGTCCCCAATGCACAAAATTAAAG
This sequence comes from Solanum ossicruentum, assembly GCA_025774065.1. NCBI lineage: Eukaryota > Viridiplantae > Streptophyta > Magnoliopsida > Solanales > Solanaceae > Solanum > Solanum ossicruentum. The sequence continues at coordinate 45,242 of JAOTQR010131217.1, read as the reverse complement.
CAAAAATAGCACATAAGAGGTCTAGAAAAACAAACCTGGGCATCTAAGTGCCAGGGTTCCTTGGGTTGCCTCCCAAGCAGTGCCTGCTTTAATATCGCAGCATGACATAGATATCTTGAGAACTCAAACTTCCTCTAGATTTTGTGCTCCCTTATCGTCGAACATTGCCTTCTTATGGTGTCCATTAGGCTTCTTTGGAGCTAAAGCTATGAACTTGTCATCATGCCTCATTGAATCTAATCCGCTTGTATTTTCACAAGTATAAACTATTGATAGAGCTATTTGATTGCCACCGAGTGTTTTTCAACCTCATTATTTATCTTGGCAATGTCAGACGTGATCCCCTTCAAAGTCTCATCTTGGGCGTCTATGCTCTTTAACAATTGGTCAAGCATCCCTTTGATTTTAGAGTTCCTATCTCCTATATCATGATTGTTAGGGGTATATAGGGGCTATTCATCTTGTCATCCTTGCGGACCCATGCTTCATATGATGGCTTTCTTGAATGTCCCCTGGCTTTGTTAGCTCTTGTGCTTGCTTTATTAGCATATCCAAATTAGATCTGTTCTGAGCAAGCATACTAAGGATATCTGCATTTATTTTTTCTTGGTCAGAAATCATGTCATCAGCGCACGCATGATATGTTGGATGTCTATTCCTAGTCTCCATCACATGGTTCGATTGAGCCATCACATTCAGTTGCTCAGAATTTACTATGAATGGTTATTCTACGAAGAGACCTCCCAAGAGGGCATCAGCACATACTTGATTATTATCATCTAGAGCTTAGTAGAAATTCTTTACCAGGACATTCCTCGGAATCTCATGATTTAGTGCACTCCTCAGACATCTATTAAACTACTTCTATGTAGCAAGGATTGAATCACTAGGGAATTGCTTAAAATGGTGGGTCTGATCTTCCAACTTGAGTATGTTTGGTTTAAGGAAATACCTCATTATGAATGCTCTCTGCAATTCTACCCAACTAGTGATCGAACTACGTGGGAGCTTAGATAGCCAAGATATAGCATTATTCTTAAGAGACAATGGGAAGACACAAAGTTCCACAGTATCCATAGACATATTCTGTGTTCACATCACACTCTTACAGATAAATGTCAAATTGTGTAGGTTGCTGTGTGGATCCTCTGATGGTACACCCACAAATAGCCATAGTTCTGTAACATGCGAAGCAACCCACTCAAACTTTATGTCTTCCGGCAGTGGTGGCAACACAATAGCTCTAGTCACCTCCATAGCACGGGATTCAACTTGTACTATTTCCACAGGTAAGCATTGGCGTTGAAATCCTGTGGTTGTGGAATGTCCTCCAAAGAAGGTGGGTTCTCAATCCTATTATCATCGTTATTGTCCATATTTTGCGTTGTATTGGTTATGCTGTTGGCATTTTCTTGGGCCATTCTTCTTGTAGTTTGGTGGATCTCTGGATCAGCTGGAGTTAAGGGCTCACCTTGACTCTGAGTGTTGGGCATACACTGCTAGTACACCTTGCAAAGAAACAAAAACAACACAAAAAAGTAAAATAAAAGGAACTAAGGATTAACACTGGAACTACTAATGATTCAGTAAATCTAGTCGTATTCCCTGTCAATGGCACCAAAATCTAGATGTCTCCCAAGTTACACCTCATTTTTAGAGGATAAAGCAGTCGCTGTCAGGAAATAAAACCTAACCAAGGTTAGGGTCAATCTGATAGGGAATACGTAGACTCACGAAAATTCACCAATATGCAATCCGAGTAATTAACCAACTCAATTTCCGAAAAGGGGAGGTTTGCAATAATCAATGAGAAAATAAACTAAACTAACTATCACAAGAGAAAAATCAATAATATAGAATAACTAGTTATTGTGTTCCCCATGATTCCCCAACTCAATATCACCGGGTAACCTAATTCTTCTCTAGTGTATAGAGAGTAGGACGATAATGAAAGTTTACCAAGCCCTTTGGTCAAACATGAGAAGCGAATTTCACTATGCGACTTGACCCATCTCAATGGTGTGCATTATGAACCATTACTTATTAGTCCCAGTACAACCTCCCCTTGGCTCAGTTTGGTTGATTAGACGAGAACAAATCTATCAAATCCTATTAATTAATCTTTTTTCCTATTCATTACTACCTTAGTCCATTCAATAACACTATGTTCGAATGTTGGTCCCCACTAGAAAACTTGCATAACGAAGAGAGTTAATTAATACATGCATATACACCTTCCAAGAATTGTGAATTATCCGGTTTTACTTTGTTAGTTCTTCATAGTTCCCATAACCCTAGTTGCGGATTAGCTACTTATTCTATGTGTAGATGAATATATTATGAATTGAGAAGACATAATTGAACACCTACACAATTGAATTTAGAATAAGAAAATCTAAACTCAATGGCAATCACAAGCTTAAAGATCAAATTACACCACAAGTTTTCTCAAGACTCTCTCACAATTTTCTCTCTGAAAATATTGAGTTCTCTCTGTACTAACCTAAGAGTAAACAAAACTGACGTGAACTGACGAGAACTTCTGAAAATAACCTAAAAATCCTATTTGTAATAATTATAAACTAGTTCTAAACAAATTAGAAAAATTGGTCAGTACACCATACCAAAGGTACTTTACGACCCATATTGTCTTCTATAACTCATAGTCAGGGTCTCATAATCAGCTATTGGAATTTTAGATTTTACTTTTATAACACCCCTTTACAACTCATAAAGTGGTTTACAGCACGTAATAGTGGTTTCCTCTGATAACTTTCCTGCAAGTCAACTTCTCTGATCCTCAGGGCACAAAATGTATTCTACGACTCATATACTGCTGCATGACTCGTCTGCATATTCTTAGATTTCAACTTCAACAAATATTCCCTCACTATAAATCCTCATAAAACCTATATATTACTATACAATGCTCTACGACCCATAGAAGGACTCGTATAATAGCAAAAACCAACAACTTCAACAATTTTTCCCCAAATCATGGCAAACCTATAATCCTAAAAATCTAAACACAACAACACATAAAACCCATAAATATTGCATTGAGAACACACAAAATCCTACGTTTTAAGTATCAAAGGTGTTGTATTTTGATAGGACATCACTCAACACCTTCTAAAGGCACAATGGCATTAGGATCACCAACCAATTTCCTAAACATTGACACATTGAAAACCGGGTGAATAGAACTCAAATCTAGAGGCAATTCCAGTCTAAAAGCAATATTCCCAATCCGCCCAACAATCTCATCAGGCCCTTCATACAGGGGATATAGCTTGCCCTTCCTGCCAAAATATGTCATACCCTTCTTAGGTGAGACTATCACATGCACCCAATCACAAACATGAAACTCAAGATCCCTCTTCTTAACACCCGAATAGGAATGTTGGCGACTTTGGGTCTTCTTCAACCTTTCCCTAATCAACTTCACCTTTTTCATAGTCTCCAACCCCAAATCCGAGATAATCAAAGCCATCTCTCCCAACTCAAGCCACCCCATAGGGGATCTACATCTTTTACCATACAAAGCCTGAAACGCTGCCACATCAATGCTAGCACGAAAGCTATTGTTATAAGCGAACTCAATGAGTGGTAGATGATCATCCCAATTACCCTTGAATTCCAGCACACAAGGCCTCAATATGTCCTCCAAATTTTTAATAGTCCTCTCATCTTGCCCATTAGTTTGAGGATGGAAAGTGGTACTTAAGTTCACCTTAGTACCAAGTTCCCTGTGAAATGACTTCAAAAGTGAGAAGTAAATTGGGTGCGATAATATGATATTATAGAGCTAGGCACACCATGCAACGTCACCAACAATTAGATATACATCCTTGTATAGTCTTTGGCACTAAAGGTAGTCTTGACCGATAGGAAATGAGTTGACTTAGTTATCCTTTTAGCAATAACCAAAAGTGAATTAAATTGCCTTCGGGTCTGAGGCAAATCAACCACAAAGTCCATGTTTATATCTTCCCACTTCCAAGTAGGAATCTCAATATCTTGAGCAAAACCACTGGGCCTTTAGGGCTCTACCTTCACTTGCTGACAATTAGGAAATTCAGAAACAAACTTGGCTATATCTTTCTTCATACCATGCCTCCAATACGCTTCCCGTAAGTCCCAATACATTTTAGTAGATCCTAGGTGAATAGAATAATGAGAGTTATAGGCTTCATCCATGGTCACCCACCTAAGATCATCCACATCCAAAACACACAACCGATCTTGATATCGAAGCACATCATCTCCTTCTTGGGAAAAAACCTCAATATGCTTTTTGGTAACCAACTTCTTCAACTTATCTAATGATGGGTCTGCTTCTTGCTTAGCCTTGGCAACAACAACCACAGATGATTCAGCCCCATTCTGAACATGAATCCCACCATCATTAGAGTCGGCCAACATAACAACTAATCTAGCCATACTGTGAATATATTTTTCCAACTCTTTCTTCTCTTCATCAACATAGGACACACTCCCCATAGCTACCCTACTAAGATCATGAACTACAACATTTTCCTTGCGGGGGTGATATTACAGACTCACATCATAGTCCTTAAGGAGTTCCAACCACCTCATTTGCCTTATGTTAAGATCCCTTTGAGTGAACACATATTGCGAACTGTTGTGATTGGTGAATACATAAACATGAGCCCATACAAATAGCGTGTCAAAATCTTCAAACCAAACACCAACACCGCAAACTCAAGATCATGAGTCGGGTAATATGCTCAGCACCTTTAATTGCCTTGATACATAAGATATCACCATTCCATGTTGCATTAGTACACATCCCAACCCAATCCGAGGAGCATCACAATATACCACAAACCCATCTAAGCCATCCGATAAGGCCAACACAGGAGGCGATGTAAGTCGGTCCTTCAAAGACTGAAAACTATTCTCAAATCAACCCACTAAACAAACTTGGCCTTATTTTGAGTCAACTTGGTCAATGGATATGCAATAGATGAAAAACCTTCAATAATCCTTTTATAATAACCAAGTAACCCAAGAAAACTTTGAATATCCGAATTGGTCAATGGTCTAGGCCAATTCTTCATGGCCTTAGTCTTCTTCGGGTCAACCTTAATACCATTATCGGATACCGCATGACCAAGAAAAGCTACTTCACCGAACCAAAACTCACATGTTTTGAACTTAGAATAAAATTACTTCTTTCTCAATATCTAAATAACTAAACTCAACTGACCTATATGCTCCCGCTCACTTCGGGAATAAATAAGGATATCATCAATGACGACAAACACAAAACTATCAAGAAATAGCTTACTACCTATTTTATAAGATCCATAAACATGGTCGGAGCATTAATCAAACCGAACGACATTACAACAAATTCAAAGTGCCCATATCTAGTCCGAAAAGCCATTTTGGGAATGTCACACTCCCTAACCTTCAATTGATGATAACAAAAATGGAGGTCAATCTTTGGGAAGTGGTTAGGTCATTGAATTTGATTAAACAAGTCATCGATCCTTAGCAACAAATACTTCTTCGTGATTGTCACCCTATTCAATTTCCCATAATCCCTACATATCTGAAGAGACCCATATTTCTATCTTACAAACAACATCAGAGCATCCCGTGGTCTTTCTTTCTTTCAAACAACACCGGAGCACCTCATGGTGATATACTTGGCCTAACAAACCCTCTCTCCAACAAATCCTTGATCTAATCTTTCAAATCTTAAAACTCAGTTGGTGCCATACAATAAGGAGGAATAGAGATAGCTTGAATATCTTGGAGAAGATCTATACCAAAGTCTACTTCCTTTTCCCAAGGAATACTGGGCAAATCCTTAAGAAACACATCTGGAAACTCATTCACCACTGAGGCGAATTCAACAGTAGGTGGCTCGAACTCTATATCCCTAACACTCATAATATGATATATACACCCCTTAGCAATCATCTTCTGGGCCTTAAGGTAGGAAATAAACCAACCATTAATGGTAGGGTCATTATCCTTCTATTCAAGAACGGGCTCATCTAGAAATTAGGACTTGACTTTCTGGATTCTACAATCTATAGAGGAATGAAACTAATCCATCCTAAGAAAACATCAAAATCAAACATCTCCAGTTCCACAAGATCACACGAGAAGACTTTATGCAACACCAAAATAGGAAAACCCCAGTAAACTCTATGACCAATAATAGATTCACCCACAGAAGTATAGACTAAAAAAAGGCTACCCCATGATTTTAGGGATCAAACCAAACATAAAAGCCAACAATGGAGTCACAAAATATTAATTGGCACCTGGACCATACAAATCATAAGCATCAAAAACAAAGACTTTTAACAAATCAATCATAACATCTGGAGTCTCCTCAACTTCCTGATGAGCATGCAAAGCACAAAACATCTTGTTTCTTGGAGGACCACCTTGGGGAACTTTTTGCTAGCATTGATCACCATGAGATACTTGACCCTAACCTTTCTGAGAAACTCTGGGACAATCAACAACCTTGTGGTTCTTATCACCACACCCATAACATGCACCCAACTCTCTTTTTTTTCCAAACAAGCATCTATATGATTTTTCCCACACTTGTCAGATTGGGGAAATAATGGCCCACCACCAATCGGTGCTTTGGGAGGAGGCACCCTATCATTTGCAACCCTTGTATTAGAACCTTGGCCCTGCTCGAAGCAACCATAAAGCCACCCTTGGAGTTTGAGAACTCACCATCACAAGGGCCTTCTTCATAAGCTTTTCCCCTTCAATTGGTTCAACATATACCATGAGTCTGGAGATGTCCATGTCATGAATAAGCATAGTTGTATGACATTCTTTCACTACCAAATCAAAGACATCAGAAATAAACTTATACATTCTTGCCAGGGGTCAGCCACGAGCATAGGAGCATACTTTGAGAGCTTAGTGAACTTGAGGGAATAGTCCTTCACACTCTAGCCACCCTATTTGAGGTTGATAAATTCTGAGGATAGAGATCTTGAGTTTAAAGTTGGTGATTGGGTTTACTTGAAAGTCTCGCCTATTAAGGGTGTGGTTCGATTTGGCAAAGAGGGAAAGTTAAACCCAAGGTTTGTGGGTCCTTATAGAGTTTTGAGAAGGATGGGTAAGGTTTTATATGAGTTGGAGTTGCCTATGGAGATGGACATGGTTCCTCCGGTCTTTCATGTGTCCATGTTGAGAAAGTGTGTGGGTAACCCTAATGTTGTAATACCTTTGAATATTGTGGGTGTTGTAGAAGTTAATTTAACTTATGAGGAGGTCCCAGTGGAGATTTTGGATAGACAAGTAAAGAGGCTGAGAAACAAAGATACAACTTTCGTCAAGGTACTTTGGAGGAACCAACAAGATTAAAGTGCCACATGGGAAGCCGAGGAGGACATGAGAATGCGATATCCATATTTTTTCCACTTTACTTAAGTCTAAGGTACTAATTTAAGTCCCCCATATGATTTCAAGATTAAGTTTCAGCTCTTATGTCATTTTGCATGCATTCAAGATTATGGTAACAAGTTTATGGTGATTTTTGACATTCATGTTGAGATTTTGAAAATGATGTTTAAATATGGTTACTGCATTCATGTCGGGTTGAAATCGTCATAATTACTTCTCTTATATATGTTTCTTTGACATTCGAGGATGAATATTCCCAAGGAGGAGATATTGAAACGCCCTAAAAGTGTGCTTTAAAAATGCCCATAATTGTAATTTCCATATATCTCAAAATCCATGAGTGGTATTGAAAATCTGACTTCATATTCTTGATCGGGGGCAAAATTGAGTGAGAAATGGGTATAACCCCGATTTTAGAGTCCCTTCAACGAAAAATAATTTTCATAAAAATTTGATTTCTAGTATCCGCGCCCTAGCCGCGACTCGCAAGGGCACGAATCAGTGTTGGAGTTGCCTGCGCTATGGGTCCGCTTCACAAACCTGACACAGACTAGTGTATTATTTTCCTTGTTTTTTTCATTTCGTCCCAAGGGCCTTGGGGTCATATCCCTATGCCCACTTATGCTTGAAAATACCTATACTTTGCCATTTCTCAACTCTTTATCACTCAAAACCCTCTCCAAGACATAACCAAATATTTCATCCAAATTCAAGTATTTCAAGCTTAATTAGGGATCTCAGGAACTCCTTTCAAGGTTCAAGTCTCCTTCAAGTCTACATGGAAGTTTATTGATATGCCTTGACTCTCTTGTTTTCTTGATGTTACGATATGGAAGTTTACCCTTAGTCCCAATTTTCCTTCTTTATACTTACCTCTTATTGTTATTTAAAGTGCTTTTGCGACAAAGGATGTGTGATGATATGCTATGAGGGTTGATTGGGTGTTCCTTCGGTTTCCCCATTTGACGGTCATGTCTAGGCCTTAGGATTGGGTCGTGACAGCCTCCTCATTGTAACAACCTTCTAATGGTTCACCCTCAAACATCACATCTCCAGTAGCTCCCACAACATTCATATGTTTACAATTTCTTCCTATGACATGCTTAGTCAAAAGATCAAGTTGGGTCAACATTTTAGCCATTTGCTCATCCCTTCTTTGATATTTAGCGATCTTCTTCTTGGATGGACATTTATAGTCTGAAGATACCATGTCATCTCTTTTGTACCATTCTCGATTAATCTTTTTTATGTTATCTACGAGGTTACAAGCTTTAGTGAATGTTTATGTCATTAGGCCTCCTCTCACGAACTGATCAGCTACTGCTTTGTTCACTGGGTCTAGGCGCACAAAATATTATTACAAGAGTATATGGTATGGAAATCCATTGTTGGGACATTGGAATAAGAGTTTCGAAATAAGAGCTATGTTTCGTGCAATGGTTCACCTTCTAATTGCTTGAAATTCTCAATACTTCTCCTCAACTTTATCAATATTAAGGGAAGGAAAATGCTTTCAAGGAATGCATTTTGTAGCTCCTCCCATGAAGTAATAGAATCACAAGGCAGCTCATCTAGCTACCTCAACGCCTCTCCGGTGATGGAAAAGGAAATAGCCTTAGTCAAATAGCTTCCTGACTCACTTCCCATAAATTGCATGGGAGACACGAACCAATAATGTTCCTTAGGTGTTCATGAGATCTTTGTGCCCTTTCCCTCCAATCAATCCCTTTAGTTATAGGAGACATAGTACTTGTTATGTGAAAATTAACTCTTCCAGCCAATGGGGTAGTCGGATAGCTCCTATGCTCCCCTTGATCCCAGTTCACACATTGCATATTGTTCATGTCTCCAACATTCTCATCATGGAAAATCTCATCATCCTCCATTTCAAAACTTATTTTCAACGTCAAACACAACAAGAAAACAGTTAAAAAAACATTAAGTACAAGAACAAAGCTCAATAAACACTTCAAATATGAACACATCGATTCCCCAGCAACGGTGCCATTTTTCATGTTGCTCAGCCCTGCTACTCAAACGAAGAAAGGATTCATCATTAATGTAATAACCTAACTGAGAGGTTGGGGTCGATCCCATAGGGAATCATTTTTCATGGTAGGAGTGACTCATTGGACTAAGTAATTATAGGAACAATATTCAAAAGTAATGATTGAACTAAACAAATTCAAGTTAACAACTTAAACAACAATTATGGGAAGATGTTGGAGTGTACAAATATGGGAACCAATCTCAATTGGGTCTAAATATTTGACTAAATGAGTTGATATTGATTAAATAGGAGAGGTTGTTTATAACCCATTTTTAGGTTTGATACATAAGTGTTTCGAATGAATCAACAAAAAAATCATACGCTGACCGCCAAGGACATGCTTGGCCTAAGAAGTCTCAGCAAAACCCCTAATACCTTGCCATTGAATCTATGGTTGTATACTTAACTAAAACCCCAAGAGATTTCAAGACATTATATCGATTACACACTCAAATCATTCCATCTAAAGCAACCATTAGAGATCTAGAGTAAACCCCAAGTTTACAACCTTGAAATTATAGATTAAACATAGGAAATGGATATAAATTCACTTAAATCAACTATATGTAAGTCAAAATATCAAATACCCAATAGATAAATCAAAAACCCATATTAATAACACACCACCAACATGGGGTTTTGGCAATACATGCTAGAAAATAAAGATTTGATACCAAACATAGCAACAGCAGTCATGAGTAACAAGATAAAATATAAATTAGTTAAATATAACCAGCCAATCTTCTTCAATTTGTTCCCCAAAAGCTTCAAAACCCTAATTCCCTTTTGTACTATAAGAGGAAAGTTCTATGGACTCCTACAAAAGATTAGTTATCCCGATATGGTATGAATGGATATGTATAATGTACTTTCAAACATATCTTATGCACTCCATTCAAATGTGTGAAAGTTTATGCTATGAAATGTCATTCGGTGGTCAAGACCGACCATCCCTAAGCACTCAGGTGATGCGCCAAATGTGTGATTGACCACTTTGCTTTGTATATTCAAAAGCTTTCTCTTTTTCAACATTAAGTAATGACTCTTCAGTCTACCGATCCAGTTTGATGATTCATCGAAGTATCCATTATATCGACTTTATATCAGTGTTTTGGGGCTTTAAGTTCTGCAACATTAGGTGATCTTCTATGTAATTTGGTGGTGCACTAAACATGCTTTGCAATATTGAATCTGATCAACTTTTTGATTTGATTAGGAACCTTTGTTGCTACAATGACAGGCGATCTCTTTGAGTGTTCGACAGATCACTGTGTATGTTGGCGATACTGCATTTCTCTATCTTTTTGCATGTTTGTTCCATTTCAAAGATTTAACCAAGTATTGTCTATTTGTGCACTTTTGATACCATTTCCTATTATAACACAAGCATGTTTGTTAGAAGTTGGAAATAATAGCACACTAAGGACAATATTTCTTTGCAAGCTAGCCCCAAAATAAGTCTGAGATATGGACTCATCATGTACCGCCAATCTTTATAGACCTCATGTATCGAGCGTTCAAACTCTACCCTGATATGTGTGTAGTGGTATTCATTGATGACATTTCGATCTATCCATGGGATGAAAAAGATCATAAGGAGCATTTGTGGGTAGCTTACAAATGTTGAGGGGTGAAAAGTTCTTTGCCAAGTTCAGTTATGTGAGTTTTGGTTGAAGGAGGTTGCATTTCTTGGCCATGTTATGTTCGGTGCTTGAATAAAAGTTGATCCCAAAAAGATGGAAGCGATAAGAAATTGGCCTAGAACATTGACCCCTATGAATATTAGGAGTTTCATAGGCCTAGCTAGGTAATATAGAAGATTTTTTGAAGATTTCTCATCCATCTCATCACCATTGACTATGTTGACTCAAAAGAAGGTGAAATTTTTCTGGATGGATGAGTGTGAGAAGTGTGAGAAGAGCTTCAAAACTTTGATGGACTGATTGGCCTTGGCTCTAACCTTGACCTTGCTAGAGGGTACAAATAGGTTTGTTGTTTATTGTGATGCCTCAATAATTAGTTTGGGTTGTGTATTGATGCAACATGGTAAGACGATTGTCTATGCTTTAAGGCAATCAAAAGTTCATAAGAAGAACTACCTAACATACCTTGATATAATGTCTATAATGTTTTCTTTTAAAATTTAGCATCACTATCTATATGGGGTACATGTCAATGTATTCACCAATCACTAGAGCCTCCACCATGTATTTACATAAAGAGATCTCAATTTAAGGCAAAGGAGGTGGTTGGAATTCCTCAAGGATTATGATATGAGTGTAAAATATCACCCTAGGTAAGGCTAATATGGTAGTCGATGCACATTGTGGAGTGTCTGTGGGTAGTGTGTCACACCTTAAAAATGTTGCAAAAAGGGAGTTAGCAAAGAAAGTTCATAGCTTGGCTAAATAGTCAATATAGTTAAATGATGCAGGGAATGGTTGTGTAATGATAATAAATGGCTTTGAGTCATCATTGATTGAGGATGTTAAGTCTAAGCAAGACCATGACCTTGCCTTGGTTGAGTTAAAGACCTTAGTGAAGGAAGAAAAGGTAGAGGTCTTCTCAAAGGGAGATATGGTGTGCTTTCTTACAAAGGAAAATCATGTATATCGAATGTTGAGGGGTTGAGGAACTAGATATTGCAAGAAGCTCACAATTCCTCTTATTTCATTCACCTCGGACTTACTAAGATGTATATAGACTTGAGGGAAGTTTATTAACAGAAAAGAATAAAGAATGATATTGCTAAATTAGTGGCTGAAATGTTCGATTGTCAACAAGTTGAAGTTACAAAAAAATGGTTGGGTGGCTTGGCTCATGATATTGAGATCCCTTCTTGGAGATAAGAAGAGATTAATATAGATTTTATAGTTGGGTTGCCTAAGATTAAATGGCATTGTGACTCTATATAGGTAATAATGGATAGGATGCTCTTAAGCATGCTATGACACTTGTTTGGGGTACCTTTGGGTTCCTCATTCGCCCTGTCGCAGCTAAGCCATAGGCTTGTATTTTGACCTGGGATAGGTTATAGGAATTTGTAGATATATGTCGTGGAGAGGTTTCATGTATTGCATTCACATGCATCTCCCCCACTAGTATATTTTTTTTATTTGGTTGCCTAATAGTATGGAACGTCAGTCACAGTTCCTCTTGCTGATCGTACCCTCTATAAAATAGGACGTTAGTTGCTTATTGTTTGATCATACATGTATATGCTTGTGTTGCTTTGTTAGTTAGTGACATATTTCTCCATTTGTTGAATATGTACTTTTCTAGGTAGGTTGGTTTAGTTATTAGGTTGCTAAGTTGTGTGTAGGCTTTTGATGTTCTTTTTGTCGCTTATTTCCTTGCTGAGTAGACACTTTAGATTTTCTTTCTCGCTAGTAGATGGTAGACCTGATTATCCCAGGTGCACATCTTGCCTCCTATTCCTTAACTTGTATATCTTAGCTATCATTTATTGTGTTGTTATTCTAATACTTGTGCTATACTTGTTTTATTTTAATGTTATATATACTTACTCTATCTATGGAGTTAAGTCTACCTATGCCTGCTGGTACCATTTATTTGGTGCTCGTGCTACTCTTTTTCCCCAGATAGATCGTAGTTTGAGTCCTCAATGTTAATTTTCTTTCAAGTAAAGCTACTATGGATCTTAGAGATCCGGATGTGCTCTAGGCATTCAGAGTTGCCAATTTCCATTTAGTTGTTGTTTAGGCTAGTCTTTCATTTATATTCAAAGATGGCATGTACTATTATTGTATTTTGTAAAAGCTTTGTACTCCTTGTGTATTAGAAGCTTGATTACTAAATGATGCCAAGTCTTGGAAGGGGGCACCTATTTATTATTTCCTTGATTGTGTATTCAGTCTACTTAATTTGACAACTTTTACTTCTTCAGGTGGTCTTCCACTAGATGCCTGTTGGTTATTGTTGTGTTGCTTTGTTAGATAGTGAATTGTTCCTCTATTGCTCAAATATGTACTTTTCTAGGCTATATTGGATTATTTCCTAGGTAGTTAGGTTGTTTATGGGCTTTTGATGTTTTTTAGCTACTTGTTCCATTGTTGAGTAAACACTTTCGCCTTTTTTTCTAGCAGATGATAGACTTGATTCTTCCAGGTATACTTTTTGCCTCCTCCTCTTCGTCATATATATGTTGAGTAACCATTTGATTGTTATTATCCTTGCACTTGTACTATACTTGCCTTATTTTCATGTCATATATATATATATATACACTTTCTTTATTTGTGGAGCTTAGTGGACATATGTCTACTGAATACCATTTCTTTGGTGCTCATACTGTGCTTCTGCCCCCTGTAGATTGTAGTGTGATTCCCCGTTGTCAACTTTCTTTCATGTATAGTTGTTGTGTATCTTAGAGATAAGGGTGAGCTCCAGGTATCTAGAGTTGCAAATTTTCATACTGTTGTTGTTTATGCTAGTCTTTAATTTGTATTCCAAGATGGCTTGTACTATTATTATATTTTGTAAAATCTTTGCACTCCTATTTTATATATAAGAAGCTCGATTAGTGAATGATGTCAGGCCTTGGGGTGGGTTCCTATTTATTGTATTTTTAATTTTGTATTCCTTCTCCTTAATTTGGCACCTTTTACTTCTTTTTATTGTCTTCTACTGGATAATCTGTTGTCTAAGATTTTTGGCTATATATTAGGGTTTCCTGCCGATGAGCTGGGATGGGTCTCTCCTTGACTTGAGTGATCGGGTCATGACAGATACATTATAAATTTTTAAAAATTATAACCCTTTTTATTAAGTAAATATATTTAAACTTTGAAAAATCACCCATAGAACTGATAAAATATCTATTTTCTTTGTGAATTAAAATTGCTCCAACTTCAAAAATATCAGTATGAGCTAATTCTAATAAATTAGTTTTTTTCATCTTGAAAATTCAATAACAACAACACTTCTTTCTCACAATTATTTAATGATCTGATTTAGTACTCTACTTGAAGCCTTCTTCATTAACAAGAGAAATAGACATCAAATTTTCTTATGGATGGAGTATAAGATACAACATCTTTGTATTTCAAGTGCTTGAATGATGGGAGAATCACAAAGCATGATAGTTTTGGGCTCCTCCCATGGAGAATATTTTCAAAATAATTTTTGTCATAGCAGAGAAGATAGTTTATTCCAGAAGCAACTACCATCCATTGATCGTGCCCAAAGTACTCTCCTATATTTAAAAGAGTAAGTGGTCTCTGTCAATATATACCCAACTACAAAGAGTCAAGGTCGATCACACTTGGATTGGAGTTGTTCAATTCAAACATTGAAGTTATTACTTCAATCAATTGATTGTATAATTGCTTTGAAAATTGAATTTAATAAAACTGAAGTATTACTAATTACAGGTTTGAAACATTAAATTGTAATCAATAGAAGAAAATATGTCTGGGATGTTCATAATTGGATATAATTTCAACAAATGTGTCTTAACCATTGAATCTAATGGCTAATTTACTTGTGCATAGACTAAAAAGTTGGTAAACACAACTAAGGTTAAGTTAATTATGCTATACCGATTCGAATCAGTCAAGACCTCATATGCAATTCAAATAAGATTGAAGGAACCTATGGAAATTAATAGCTAGACGATCCAAACCATAGGTGATTGAATACTATTATGGAATTCAACCCCAAAACGTGATACCCATGATTATTATGCAATCCATCCACTTCAAATACTCACTTTAATATAATATTCAAAGATCTAAACATGAATCTATTTTTGCAACAATTGATTGATAATTATAGTTGAAGGAAAATGTAAATCCACATTAAATTAGCACATAATATTCAATTAAATTAAAGAATCATAACATGAAATTAACATCCAACTACACAGCACATCCCCAACATAGGGGTTTTTTTTCCAAACATAATCAAAATATAAATATAGTTACCAAAAGGATTGTCCATGACTTTGAAATTCAAAATGTAGAAGAAATTTAGTGTAGAATCCTCTTTTATTCCTTCAATTCTTCCTCTCAAAGTCAAGTACAAAACTCTTGTTGTCCGAGCCAGGTATTCATTGATTCATCTCTAAAAAATTGTACTCTCAATGTGTAATTGGGCCATGTGTACTCTAGAAACTTATCCTTTTCGCCCATCTCTGAAGCGACACTCGTAACAACCTCGGGAGGTATGCCAACAAAACCTCATAAGGAAGTGCTACAGTGAATTTTAACTTTTCTATCTCCTTCTTAAATGTATAAATATCGGCATTCATAACTATCACATTACACCAACACCATCTTTTGCTTCCAACACCTCTACCCTAGTAGTCAAATCATCTAACCAAGTCTCATGTCCCTCTATGCCACCATCAACCTATCCAGCATATACTGTTACTCCTCAAGGAGCTCCTTCTGCTTATTTTCCTAATCAAATATTGGTAATAAAGAAACCTCCAAGGCCATCTCAATCAATGCTAGAATGGAGGACTCGACCCCTGCCGCCTGAATGTCGATATATCTAGCTAATCGGTCCAAATGATATATTGTAGCCTGAGTGATCGGTGGTAGAGATATAGAATCCTGAGGCTAAGGGCTGGGTAGAAGATAAATGGGCTAGAGTAGGAGAGGATAGGGTCAGAGTAGGGGAAGATAATGTACCTGGCTCATATGCTGGCACAGGCATACCAGTCTCTAACATCTCAACATCAACAACCCGTGTAGTGTCAACTAGTTTCTTCCTTGATCTACCCTCTTCATCTCAATGCGTCTGATACCTTTGGAAATTGATAGAATGATATCGCCATCAGTTTTC
>JAOTQR010131217.1:0-28866 GCA_025774065.1 Solanum ossicruentum | reverse complement strand
CATATCTCCTTTATAGGGTTGTGATGAGGCTAAAAATTGTAGAGAAATCTATTGCTATTTTTCCCTCATAAGAATCTGTAGAGCTATAATCGACCCAAGGTTTAGTTTTCAGTATCCCATGATGCAACCATCCAGCACCGCTTTGTGATGATGAAGAATAGACTCATTTTTTGATGACATAAGGTTGCAACAAATAAAATTGAACCATTATTGGATAGGGACATTAAACTCCTTCGTCTCAATAACCACTCCTTTTTTTAGCCATAATGGGGATGCAATGTTTATTAGAGGGGCCAAGCATGCCTTGAGGTCATCCAAGGGTTTCTTATCAATCATATCAGCCAAATCATGGTGCTTCTTGAATGAACAACCCAATAAATCATTGATTTCTATTTCACTACATGGGACGAGTACACCTTAGACCTCCACCACATCAACAAGTTTGAGAACAATCTTCATAGGGTTATTGCTTTTGGGTATAACCCTGGAATGTTCTTTGTACAATGCACATACCCAACTAGGGACATAAGGTCCCAAGGTGTTGTAAACTATTGGAAACCATGAAATCTTATAGCGTCCCATGCCTCGGGTACTTGTTGACCAGCCCTTCTGTAGAGAGTCTCCACTTCTCTGAAATAATTCTCAACTTGGCAGCTTTTAAATGGTGGAGATGGCATAGTGCAATAGTTTTTCGAATAACTCAAGAATTTCATAGAAGTGGATCATAGGCCACCTTTGATCTCTCTTCTATGCGGTGACATTTGGAGGCTTATCTACCGAAGTAGGCTAATGTATCAGTGCCCTTGACATTGCTTCCTCTTCCTCTTCCTCTGTTAAGTTAATATCTAACAACCTCTCTTCCTCACTCATAGTGTCATGATCAACCAATCATCTCTTTCTTTTACCTCAGCCTTCTCTATGAGCCCTTTGCTCTTTGTTCTTCACCACCTACGACTATATGGTTTGCCGAGAAGCTTTAGATCCTCCATGAGAAATCTTGTGCTTTTTACGTGGCATATCTGCAAAACATAGTAAAAATAATTGTAAGAATCAAGGATGTCAGAATAAATACAAAAAGAACCATCAGAAAGACACAGGCTGGCTAGGGTCAATTTGTCCACCAAACACATCGGCGACCAAATTAATCATGGTCGAATGTTACAAAATTTAGGCTTCAAGAGATTGTCAGCTTCGGTGATAAGTGTCAGCTTCTGATTTGATGGTCAAAGTGACTATCGCTGAATTTTGACAGAAACTCAGGGGTTCAAGGGTGAAAAAGAGGTGATGCATATGATAATTCGGTGGATCGCCGAATTAACTCGGCTATAAAATAAACCATTGCCAAAGTTCATTGGCAACCCAAATTCCATGAAATTAAGATTTAAAGCATTAAAACAGCAATAGGGGAAAATCCAAAATGCATGCCTCACAATTAAATGACCAAAAATAATATGACACCCTACGACTCTAAATTTCATACATTTAGCATGGATTCAACCAAACATCAACATTACCCTTATGAAAGATGTCACCCGCTCCATCATCAGGCAGGTTCAAGTTGTATGGTAAAATTTGGGCTACTCCGACTTCACCCTCAAAGCAAAAATCAAGTAAACTAACAAAACATACAACCATATAAAATTCGAACTCTAGTGACCACATGAATCCAATTAATCTCCTATGACAATAATGGCTCGATCAAATTGACTAATCTTGCAAACCATCATGACAGTTTGTAACAAAAAATTTAGTAATCCATCCCACTAGCGATATTGTCCACTTTGGGCCTAGGACCACATAGTTTTAAAATGGTTCGTTAGTAGGTAAGGCCTATTACTTATATATCCAACATCTCTCCTATGTTTTGTAGATGTAGGACTTCTTAAATCAAGATGGCTTGTTACATACACCACCTCTATGGAATCAGCCTTGTCACTGAGGTTTGCCCCACCATATGGGATTCGACTAGACTCAACAATAAGGTTTGCCCCGTCTCATCGGGTTTAACCTAAAATAAGTTAAACTCATATTGATAAGTGTGACACAAGAGTGGCTCTTATACCATATGTAATGACCCAACCTGCTAATGATATTGTCCACTTTGGGCCTAGGAACACATGGTCTTAAAATGTGTCACTAGTAGGTAAGACTTATTTACTTATATATCTCTCCTATGTTTTGCCGATATAGAACTTCTCATCTCAAGATGGCTTGTTATAGAGCATATCAACCATATGCTTGACCCTCTAATTAATGTCACTATAAATCACAACAATAATTAACAATGAACATAGCCATGTACTAGAGACTCGGGGTTCATACACATAATTTAACAAATAAAAAACAACCATTTTACGTAATTTTTACACAATACATCAACCCACATGATCAAATAACTAATTTCAATCAATATCAAGCCCAACACTTCATTAAGTTAAGAAAAAGGTTAAGAACATACCGAAATGGCAAGCAAAGGACAAGAATGACGACTAAGATGATCAGATGGTGAAGTTGAGGCTGAATCCCCAATGAACACAATGAGAAAAATTAGGTTCCTAGAGTGAAAATTAGAAATGTGTGAAAGGGAAAAAGTGAAAAGGTGGAAAGAAATTACTTTACAAAGAAGGAAGGTCAATCACACAGTGCAATTCATTAGTGATGACATTCACTACCATACACATTTATTGATTCATCGAACGTGTCATTTGACCAATTAACATAAAGAATCGAACACCTCACTTCATAGACCAATAGGTGGTCATATTGTGTATCACTGAATAGCATCAACAATCCACCGATTAACAACTTTGACCACTAAAATTCATAGAAATCTGAGGACTAAAATTTGATCCATAAGACGGTGAAGAACAAGGTTGTCGAGTAAATTTGATGATCTTCTAAATGTCAACTTCACGTCGCCGATTTCTCATTTCAAAAGTTCACTTTCGCGCACCTTCACATACAACACAAATTATGAAAAATCACTCAAACCTTGGGTTGCCTCCCAAGAAGCACCTTATTTAACATTGTGGCACGACTTGGCCAATTTTCCTAGATATTATTCAAGTACACCAATTTCATGTCCTGTTGTTCTCCAAAATATTTTTCAAATGTTTCCCATTCACCTTAAAGCTTTCCTCTTTCCCATTTTCGTCTTCAATGGCCCTATTTCCCAGCACTTTCAAAACATTATAAGGACCAAACCCGCTAGACTTCAATTTTTTCTGAAATTATTATAAGCTTGAATTTTATAGCAACACCGAATCACAGACTCAATACCCATGTCAGAAATCTTCATGTCATACCACCTTTTGATCTTTTCCTTTTATATTGTAGCATTTTCATAAGCTCCTAACCTAAACTCTTCCATTTGGTGCAAATGAGAAAAACAAACATTAGCAGCAACATCCAACCAAGGTTCGATTTCTTCAAGGCCCACAATGCCTTGTGCTCTAGATCAATAGGCAAATGACATGCATTTGCAAATACAAGTTTGTTTGGTGATATTTCAGTTGGAGTTTAAAACTTTACATGATAGGCCGACAAAGCACTGTCTAATTTTAATAACTAATACATTCTATTTGCATTCACTATTTTTGCAAGGATGCTTTTAATTTCCCAATTCGTCACCTCTATGTGCCAACTAGTTTGGGATGATAGGGAATTGCCACCCAATGCTTGATTCCATATATTCTAAGAAATGATGCAAACACAATATTGGAAAAATGAGATCACCCGTCATTAATGATTGCTTTTGGTGTTCCAAATCTGGTCAAGATATTTTTCTTCAAGAAATTAATTACCCACTTGCCATCATTGGTTTGTAGTGCAACTTCCTCAACCCACTTTGCTTTATAATCCACTTCCACAAAGATACATCAGTTCCCAAAATGAGCACATAAATGGACCCATGAGGTCCAAACCCCACACCTCAAACAATTCAACTTCTAGGTCAGGGAATAAAGGGAGTTCATCTATCCAAGAAATATTACCTTGCATTTGGCAATGTGGACAAGCCTTGACAAAGGCATTTGCATCATGACAAAGCCCTGGCCAAAAATTCCATCTTTACAACAATTTGGCCACCATTTCAATGCCTCCATGGTGATAACCAATTAGAGAGGTGTGACATGCATCAAGAATATCGTTCGTCAACACCTCCAGAAAACACCTTCACACCATATTATTATTATATTCTCTAAATAAGAATGTTCATTAAAAAAATATCTTTTCACATTAAAAGAGAATCTCCTCTTTTGATTGTATGTCACAACCCAAAACAAATTGCAACTAAAGAAAGATAAATAAAATGGAAACAAACGCATAAGATATAAGAAATCTCCCAAAACCTTGAGTCATGAGTACAAGAGCATCTAAAATAATACAGCAGGTAAAAACAACTGTCTCAAAGAAAATACAACAATGTCTCGTAAATATCTAATACATAGTCTGAGAGAGTGAAAATAACAAGGGATCTTAAAATCCACGACCACTCAGAGTCTAAGCCTTAATGCTGAGATCGGATGGTAACAATAACTCTCAGATGGAAAGATCAATTGCCCTGTCTTGTACCCTGTGCATGATCTGTAGGGAGGAAACAAAGTAAGGGTGAGTGCACCAAAATATATAGTAGGTTCAACTGACTAGGTAAGAGGAATCAAACAAATATGCAATAACGAAGAACATTATTACCTGCAAGAAAAGGGTTAGTATATAATGTGAAAAATATATATAACAATAAAATAATTTCACAGTGTCAGTCGAAAATGCCATGCATATGTAATGTATGAAAGTTTGTGCCGATGCATACATCTATCGAGCTGAAGCTACAAGGTAGAACCCATGGGTGCCTCGTCAGACCATATACAAACTATCTGATATGTCACAGTGGTTGCTTATGCCGATGACACCTTGGTGGACTCTGGCACTGATGGAGAGGTCTGTAGTACCTTGGCGGACTCTGGCACTGATTATACCATGACGGATACTAGCACTGGTAGAGGGATATAAAGAGGAATATATGTCAATGACAATGTATAATGATGTACCACAACAATAACATGCCTCGGTGAACTCTGGCCACTAATGATATGCAGATATATTAATGACAATAATGACATGCTTGGATAGACTCTGGTGCTACCAATAAGGATACTATGGCATGAAACTCAAACTGATCATATGAACCCGAGGAATTATATCAAGTGTCGTAGCTAAATCCCAAACCTTCATCATATTTTATGTCATCATAATTATATCAATAATCTAGAATGTTAGTTATATTGGACCTAACTCGTCCCAAGTACACAAGAATATCAATGTTATGGACCTAACTCGTCCCACTTGGTCTCACAAGACTCATTTAGTCACATTCTATCTCAAATCATCATCAATTGATCATAATTCAACTCAGTTCATCAATAAGATCAAAATAATACCACAATTCAGCTTAACTGGAATCATATTCCATCATCATTTCAACACAACAATTCAATTGTAAAATTATTAATCTAAATCTGACATTATCACATGACAAGATCAATAACTCAAATTCAGTCCCCAAAGGTTAGCCGAACCTACCTCAATGCCAAAACTGCACTCGAATAAGCTTTCAATCAACACAAATCCTCAATCAAGGCTCCAATTGGATCAAACACTATCAAAAATACTAACTGCTCATTAATAGAAGTATTTTGATGCCCATATTGGCATAATTTAGGTTTATGGGTAAAATGGTCAAAATTAGGGTTAAAATTCGAAAGTCTCACATTTGGAAATTGACTTCAAAATTGGATTCTACACAAAAAATGAAGTTCGTGGTTGAAAATCCCATTGAAATCGAGTTCAAATCTATAAAGCAATCCTCATTTAATGTTTCAAGATCATATATCGAAAATCCCCAATTCTGGACATTACAAATCATGAAATTCAAGCCAAAATTAAGATAAAAACCATGAAAATTAATTAAAGTAAATTAGAAACACTTACTCAAAAGAGTTCTCCATAAACTCTATTCAAAAATCTCCTCTCAAAGCTTGAAATATTGAAAATGGAGCAAAAATTAGGTTTTGTGTCTTTAAAACTGATTCAACAAAAATGTACTCCGCAAAGGTAAATAATTGTCTGCAATCTTGGAGAAGAAAAAGTCACATATCTCCGCGAACGCGGAGAACAAAAATGGGTTACACCAGATACCCCACACTAGCAATTGCCAAAACCCCAAACAGACCCCCGAAACTTATCCAAACTCAGAATTTCACAAACATTATATGTAATCATACCAGAAACAACCATCCAGACTCAACAAAATCATCAAATTCCGAGGTCTCCATGACACATTTAACTATGCAAGCAATTAAAGTAGTTTAAAACTCAAAATACCAAAACTACACTCGACAACTGCAAAATTATGGCGAGACCATTTTTAGCATTAGTTTCACCATCCAAAAGTATTGGAACTGTAGGAAATTCAATTCGAGCTTTTGAACATTGAATGTTGACCAAATTCAAACTTTGGTTTAGGAAACAACTAAAATCACAAGGTCTGAAAAGCTCTTTATGAGTGCAAATGTCCAGATGGATTCGAATAATATTTGTTATTATCCATCTGATTGCCTTGATAAACCTTTTCAACACACTTACTAATGCCATCACTTAGTGGTCCAACAAATGAGTCGCACAAATCACCGATAGTATTTCATCACTACCAAGTAATGCATATTGCAAATGAGAAGGAAATACCTTAAGCTCAAGCTTTGGACGCTCTTCAATTGAAGTCTTTGCCAATGAATTTTCCCTATTCTTCAAAGAAAAATCTTGTTTCTTTGAACTTTTGAAAGAAGAACATGCTATTGTCCCAGAAAAGGCTGCCACCACCTCATCATAATCAACAATAGTATCACCCTTAAAACTTCAATAACATAGCTCTAAGAGATTCACCTTCTTCAGCCTTTATGGAAATAGTGGATTAATTTTCATACTTGGAGCACTCAACTTTTGAACATTATAGGGGTTACTTTTAGACACCTCCATTTTCCCCGTCACAATCACTTTTGTGATTGCCAAGAGTATATGTAGTATCTTTTTGCACTTCTTCAATCATCCACATCAAGTGCATCATCAACAACCGGAGTTTTAGCCTTATCAGTCACAACCACATCAACAATAGGGGGAACATCCTTAACTACTTTATAACTTCTAGTGGTTATAACCATGCATTGATAAGAGTCATTATTTGAATTCACCACCGTATCACTAGACTAATTCCCTTTTTGATAAGCATTCAAGTGAGCTGAAATATTCTAAATTCAGTCTTCAATTGCTTGATGGAAGCCAAATGAGAATTCACGATTTGATTGAAAGTCTTAAAATCAAATTTTCATTTTCTTCATCACTATATCGGCCTCCTCAACTTTTGAGGATTCTAGTAAGCATATTCCTAGTTCAATAATTTACAAAATGAGCAATGAGATTCTTTCGCTTGACTCGGCCATGAGGTCAACCTATTTATGTCTATCAAACTCACGATCATGCCAAGTTGGTGTCACTCAACCTAAATATTCAAAGAAAGCAGGGGTCATCATCATTAGCATAATAACCCAACATTAAAGATCAGAGTCGAATCTTATAGGGAACAATGTATTGGTGACTGACTAGAGCAAGGATTAACAGCTACTAGTTTTTGATTCAACAAGTGAATACCAAGCAAGAATTCTAACTAAATGGGGGGATGACTAAGCTAACAACTACTCCTAAGGGACAATTGGGTTAAGTATTTATCAAGAAAGGAAGCAAGGATAGGGGATACAGGAATCAACCAAAACGCAATCGATCCATCACATTTAGCATCAAATTAACTTTATGGGTAGGCTAGGCACTTGTAATCACCCATCAACTACGATGACGTAATGTTTTGCAAGAGTCCACTACAACCCCTTATGAGAGCCACTCAAAGACATGCCTAGCTTGAGCACCTCAAAGAAAAATTCCTAAGATTTTAGTCATTCTGTCTGTTTTAAGGCTATCAACACATAAACTCATGACTATTATGTAGCCCTCCACTTCAACTACTCTCGTCGAAGCAATAATTAAAGATCTAAGCTAGATTCAAGTTCATGACCTCAAATCTAATGCTATTCATCAAGGTAGATATAAACCCATAAATAACTTTAATCAAGTCAAAGCAATTTTTGGAGGAGCCCACTTGATTTTGCTAGAAAATAATCAACTAAGCATGAATGCAATATAAATAATCAAGACCCATAACCAAATTAGAATCCAAGCTCAATTAAATCTACAAATGAGCATTCAAGAGTATCAAAACAAAGAGTGAGTGAAAGATAAATACAAGTGAAGCCCAGACTCTTCAATTCACTCAAGAATTTATAGAAAACTTTCTCTAAATCCTTACCTTAGACTACAATCTACACTAAGGTGTGTTTTTGCTCTTCAAGAATGTATGAATGTTCTTTTCTAGAGTAAGTCCTTTCTTTTATTGAATGAGAGTTGAGAGTGTATTTATGAATCTACCATGACGCTGGTCACTGAAGTGCTCGACGTTCGTGGATTTTTAAGTGCATTTAAGGAGGTCAACTACCTCTAACCATTCCACGTTTTTTCTTATGTATTTTTCCATTGTGGACAATGATTGACATTTGTTTGCACACACGCCAATGTTGAGCATGTTTGTGATGTGCTGCCAAAATACAACACTTTTGATACTTGAAACTTAGAATTTTGTATATTCTCAATGTGATGTTAGTTGGTTTTATGAGTTTTTGTGTTTATGTTTGCACGAATATAGGGTGGCCTTGTATTTAGGGAAAATTGCAGAAGTTGCTGAGTTTTGCTATTATATGAGACCATTTACAGCCCATAGATCATTCTACTAGCCATAGGGTAGTCTCATGGACAATTCCAATAAGGTGTTGTTTTTTGATGTTCGTTCACCAACATGCAGATGAGCCATAGAAGGTTTTACAAGTCGTAGAAGATGATTTGTACCTTGAGGATCAAAGACTTGGACTTTCAGGAATTTCATCAGAAGAAACCCCCTTTACGAGTCATAACCCACTTTATGAGTCATAGAGGGGTATCGTATAGTAGAAGCCCAAATTTCCAGTATCTTAGTGCGAGAACTCAGTTACGGGCCATGGATTCAATACGACCCATAAAACACCTTTCGTATGGTATGCTGACCAGTTCTCTTATTTTGTTTAGGACTTTAATTTTAATTATTTTAAATAGGTTTTTTAGGTTATTTTTCATGAGTTTTCACCTACTACTCAGATAACTCAATATTTTGAGAGAGAAAATTGTAAGATCATATTGGAGAATCTTTGAGAACACTTTTGATTTAATTTTACCTTGGAGCTTGTGATTCTCAGTGAAGTGGGATTGCTTGTTCTTAATTCTATTGTGTCAGTGTTCAACTATATTTTCTCAATTCATAATTTTTGCATCTACACATAGCATGAGTAGCTAAATCCATAACTAGGGTTGTGGCAACCATGAAGAACTAATAAAGTAAAATCGGATAATTCATGATAATTGGAAAATATATGTGCATGTATTAACTAACTCTCTTCATTTTTCATGATTTCTGATTATGGGTAATATTAGAATCCGCCTAGTGTTATTGACTGGACCATGGTAGTAGTGAATAGGAAAAGAGACTAATTAACAGGATTCGATTAATGTGTTCACGTTAAATCAACCAAACTGGGTCAAGGGGAGGTTATACTTCGACTAATAAGTAAAGGTTAGTAATATACACTATGGAGATGGGTCATGTCACATTGTGAAATTCACCTCTGACCTTTTACTAAAGCACTTGGTGAACATAACTTATCATCATGCATGCTATACAATAAAAAGGAATTAGGATATCTGGTTATACTGAGTTGGGGAATCATGGGGAACACCTAGTTCCTCTCTATTGTTGACTTCTCTCATATGATAGTAAGTTTAGTTATATTTTGATTATTGCAAACCCCCCATTTCGGGAAGTAAGTTGGTTAATCAATCGAATTGCATATTGATGAATTCTCTTGAGTCTATGTATATCCTATGGGTTTCACCCTAACATTTGTTAGGTTCTATTTCTTGACAACAACCACTTTATCCTCTAAGAAGGAGGTGTATCTTTGGCGACATCAACATTTTGGCGCCATTGCTGGGGAATGCGGCTAGACTTAGTGACTTCATTAGTAATTTGAGTGTTAATCCTTAGTTTCCTTATTTTACTTTTTTTTGTTATTTTTGTTTTTTTCAGGGTGTAAGTGTAGTGTATGCCGAACACTCAGAATCAAGGCAATTCCTTAACTCTGTTTGATTCAAAGATCCATAGAATGTTGAGAAGAATGGCCCAAGACAATGCCAATAACGCGACCAATGTAGCTCTGAACAGGAATAACAATGAGGATGCTAATAATGAGAATCCACTTCCTCTTAAGGATATTGTTCCTCAACCTCAGGATTTCAATGCCAATGCTTACTAGCAGAATCCGTACAGGATGAATCCTATGGTTGTAGAGGTAACTGGAGCTATTGTGTTGCCACCACTACAGACATACAGAAAGTTCATAGTCTCTAGCCAGTTACTTCAGATGCTGCAAAAATGTGGGATTTTTTGAGCTTACAATTAGAGGATCTTCATAGCCACCTACACAATGTGGCATTCATGTGTAAGAGTGTGATGTGAACATAGAATCTATCTATGGATGTTGTCAGCCTTCGTGTCTTCCCATTGTCTATTACGGGCAATGTGACATTATAACTATCTGAGTTCCCACAGAGTTTGATGACTTGTTGGGTGACTAACAGAAGGCATTTTTTGAGAGGTACTTTCCTATACTGAAGAAGCTTAAGTTGAAGGACCAGATCAACAAATTTGAGCAACTCCCTAGTGATTCAATAAGCACTACTTGAGAGCAATTCAACAAATGTCTGAGGAGCATCGCTGACCACAAGATAGTTGATGAAGCCTTGGTGGTGATCTTTTACCATGCCCTTGATTAGAACAGTGAGGTCTGTGCTGACAATATCATGGGGGGCATGTCTTTTAATCAACCATGTTCAAGGATCGTAGATCGAATTGAAACAGTGTTGAAGACTAATCACGCGTGGGGGAAGTGAGACACATCATCCATTAAGAGTTTGTATGTTGTAAGCGAGGTCTAGTGCAAGCCAGATTTAATGAAGAAATCATGCAGTCGTTTGCTCTGATTCACACAGGTATGGAGGTGATAATGAATAAGACAAAATGAATAGACTGGTTCATCAATCTCCACGTGCATCCATGTATGAGGAACCATACTATCATGAGGACACATGTTTTGTTGTTGATCAGACGGGGGGTTTCCAGAGCAATTCCCAAGGGTCTAATTAATACTGTTAGTGCCAAGTTCAAGGAAATGAAGGTTGGAACTTCAATAGAGATAGAGCCTACAGGAACAATCGCGAAGGTTCCTATGAAAGGAACATAGGTCTAGAGAGAGTTGCAGATTGGGGACGTAGAGAAGGTTTCAGAAATGGTCCTTATGTACCCCACACAACTGCGACATTTGTGCAAGCAGTTCCAGAATTACTGAGATGTTTGATCACTGATTGAAGAAAGCTGAGACACAGGATGAGACTCTGAGGGACATGAAATCAGAGATTCAAGTATAAATTAGAAAAAAGGGTTTCACTTGATAGCTATCAAACAGTTAGAACAACAGTTTGGTCAAGTGTTGACTCAACATATTCACCATCAGAGGGTTACACTGCCTAGCAATAGAGCTCAAAATTTAGAAAATGATGAGCAGTATATGGCGGTCACTACTCGGGGTGGCAAGAGAACCACCGCTCCTCCCATGCCGGTTGTTAAAGAAGATATTCGAGAGGAGACGATTGTGGCCAAGGATACATATGAAGGAGATGATTATGGTAATGATAGGGTGACGAAGCTGCTGACGCGCCATAGAGGTTGAACCCATTCCTTTGCCTCCTCTTCCCTTCCCTTAAAGAATAAAAAAGAGTATGGAGGAATGCAAATTCAAACACTTTCTCTCCTTGTTGAAGCAACTCTCTATCACATCCCTCACATTGACGCATTGGAGAATATGCCAGGGTATGCTAAATACACGAAGGACTTGTTCACTAAAAATGCACTATGAGTTAAGAGCTCTCTGTCATAAGTTTTTCACAACCCAATCCTAGGGCCTAGATGTGACACGACGAATGTGAGTTTGAAGGGACCTAAACAATCCTCTAATCATATCAATCACACATCCATAGTCATGGAAAAAAAGTAAAAAACAACAAAAGATATATAAAATGGGATGTGAGACTAAGGGAAGTCTTGAATATAAACAAAGCATGAGAGTCAAGCTCATAGCATAATAATACCATAATATCCAACATACACCTCTAACTTATAATGGAGGGGGGGGCCAAGACACTTTCTGATCTCACCCTCATAAATGTCCAATATTCAACACAAGAAGCCTTAAAATAGCAAGAAAGTAGATAATGTCCTCGAACTTGAGGAGTTACCAAGCTTGTCTTTGAAGAATCTCACTGGCCTCATGGAGGATGATCAAAAGGAGCTCTGGTCCTTACATGGTGATATCATATAGGCAAACGTATGTGTTAGTGCATTTGAATGTACTAAGTATGTAGGATGCAATGCAATAAAGCATAAGCCAATATAGTTAAATTGCATAGTAATAGGTAATAGGTAAGCATAATCTCAATATGGCATGCATGATCAATGCTTGAAGTAACACATGCTCGTAAATCATTCAACTAGTATTGATCATAATACATACGTGGAAAGAGACCTCAACCGACAAAGAATAAGACCAAGTAAGCTACAACTTGAAATCCCGATAATTACCCCTCATCAGTAAGGAGGTGGTCTACTTGCCAAGGTAAACCATATGTCAACTTACAGGAACATTACCCATTTCGTATTAAGTAACCATCCTTATGAGAATATGACCTATTTTGGAAAGGATTTTATGAGAAACTTTGCCTTACAAGAACACAACCTATTTTGGGAAGAATTTCAAGAGAAAGTGCACTAAATAGATCTACTAGTAAATCCAGGGTAAAGTATACTCCTATGTTGGTGTCACGACCCAAGAGTAGGGCCTAGATTTTACACGACAATTGGAAACCCGAAGGGACCTGAAACAAGCCTCATAGCATATCATAACACATTCTTGGTCGTAGAAGCACAATAAAGAACAACAAGAGATATAAATAAGGGAAACGGGACAAATGGAAGTCTTCGAAAATCATAAAATACTCAAGAGTCAAGATCAAAGTATAAATACATCGACTGTTCCAACAAAACATCAATACATAAATTGGACCGGGGCCTAACATACTTTCTGGGCTCACCGTCATAGTATCAAGTGTTCAACATAAGGAAGTAACAAGATAGCCTCCTCGGACTTGAGGACTCACCAAAGCGCCAAGGGAGGGTAGGTTAACTAAATGGATTTTAGCATCCTATCTACAATGCAAGTATATATATTTTCTATCTACATATCCATGGATTTTAGCATCCTATACGCACCAAGGGCGGGCAGTTATTATTTTTGCGGTTCAAGACTTTAAAGTCTTGGGTCTAAGTGTTCCCAAACGTGAAAATACCTATACTTAATCATTTTTCGACCTCATATCATTCAAAACATTCCCCAATACTCACCAAAACACTTATCCAAATATTTCTTTCCTAAATTCAAGTCTCAAACCCTCATCCGGATTTCAAGGTTCTCATTCAAGCTTTAATAATCCATCTCTAATCTTAAGGAAGTTCATCAAGCTAAGGTATGTGCGTTTCTTTCATGGGTTCCTTCCACTAATGATGCCTAAGCTTACTTTTTCTCACAATTGGTTGATTTTAAGTTGATTTACTCATGGATCTTATCTATTATTAAAGTCATTGAACACTATGTTAAAGCTTCATGAAATTGTGACTATTTTACCATATTTTAGGCTATGAATCTAAGATCTATTGAAATATTTGATAAAGGGTTTTAATGTATATTGCTTGAGGGTGTTACAAGTATCTATTGGATGTTTTAAAATGAATTTACTAGCATGATTTCATTCTTGAATTGCATGGTTTTACACTAGAACTACACACCCTCTAGGTGTTGATAAAATGTTCGGCTAGAGTTTCTTGAGGAATTGAAGGTCCAATTCTTGTCTTATAAGTTGAATGATTATATGATGATGAAATGAATATATGCATATGATGAATATATGATGATAAAAGGAATGTGTGAATATGATGAGTGTATGATGATGAGAAGGATGTATCACTAAGATGACTATATGATAATGGGAGGAATGCGTATGTGTATATGTGACATTATCTCTACAGTGTTGGGAATGACCAAGCCTAGAATGGGGGGTTGTAGCCCGGGTAAACTATTGAGGGGTTGGTACCTCAATCGCCTAGCTCGGGGATGGTAGGCCCAGGTAACTATGTTGGGGGTTGGTACTCATTAACCTTGTTAGGGGATTTGTACTCAATCAAGCCTTTGGGGGATTTGTACTCCATCAACCATGTTAGGAGTTTGTACCCATTAACCCGTTGGGGGTTTTGTACTGCAACAACTTCATGAAGGGTTTAGTACCTCATGCACCTTTCCAAGGTGGTGGTAGGACTTGGATTGCACTAAGAATGGTCACTGCCTACACATGTGTTATGTTCTATGATAATATGATTTACTTTAAGCATCTTCCATTCATGTCATATTGTCATATGCTCAACTATTGCATAATTATGCAATTTGATTATGATGCCTCATAATTGTTGCATTGCATCCTACATACTTAGTACATTCAAACATTCTAACACATATTCTATGCCTACATGATATCACCATGTTGGAATCGGAGTACAACTTGATCATCCTCCTCCTCCACATGGTTTGTACGATTTTCCTACAAGCTTATCGTGAGTTCTCCATTTCGTGGATATTACTTGTGATCTCTTGCTTTGTATTAAAACTATCTTCCTTTTGATTATGCATTGATAATGAGGGTGAGCCCGGTTGATTTGTCTTGTCCCCCACTCTTATCTATGTAGTATAGGTATTGTTGGACATGTTATGTATCTATTCTATGAGCCATGACTCTATTGACTCTTGTTGTTTATAATATTGATGTTTTCTCCTTAATCCCTATACCCTTGCTTCTAATGTTGAATTTGTATTTTTTTTCTTCTGCGACCAAGGATGTGTAATGATATGCTAAGAGGCTTGCTTAGGGTCCCTTCGGGTTCCCCATGTGTCATGTCACGTCTAGGCCCTAGACTTGGGTCGTGACAAAACTTGGTATCAAAGCACTAGGTTGTTATATCCTCAGAGGCCAACACACCGCATTAATTATACTCTTATTTATGGTTATGTTGTGCACCATAACTATGCACAAGAAGCTATTAGATGTTCTAAGTAATGTTTCTCTTCTTCATGTTCTGACTAGTGCTATAGAGCCAAAGTAACTTCCCTCCCTCCCCAAACAATTATTCTTTGCTATGTTAGATCATGCCTAACACTAGGGGAAGACGAGCCCGCATACTCGAGGAACAACTGGCCAATGGAGAGCTTAGGGATACTCTCATCTTGCTTGCAAAAGTTGTGGCTAATCAAGCCAATCAAAGGGCCCAAGCCCGTCATGCTCTTACACCAGATTCTCGGGTGAGAGAATGAGAATGAATACCCCGAAATTCTGTGGTTCAAAGGTAGATGAGGACCCTAAAGAGTTCATTGATGAGGTCTACAAGATATTGGCTATTATAGGTGTGAGGTCGGAAGAAAAGGTGGAGTTGGTGGCCTACCAACTCAAAAGGGTAGTACAAATATGGTACAACCAATGGAAAAAAGAGAAGTGAGTCAACTATGTGGTGCTTTGTGAAGAGTTCAAAGTGGCTGTCCTTAATTGGTTCTTCCCTCTTAAACTTAGGGAAGCTAAATTAGCGGAATTCATGAATGTGAACCAGGGACAACAAGTGTGAGGGAATATGCCCTCAAGTTCAACCAGCTTTCAAAATTCACTCTTTACTTGGTTGCAGATCCAAGGTTGAGAATGCTTGTCCGCTATGTTGATTGGTGACATGGACTCTTCCCGTTTGATAACCTATGCCTAACAAATGGAAGAGGAGAAATTGAGGAAGAGAAGGAGTCATAAGGCCAAGAGGGCCCATATTTAGAGTAAGTTCTAAAAGGGTGGCCGGTTCAATAAGGGCCAAGGGTCTGCTCATGCCTTTCAAGAGTAGGTTGCCAATAATGTTCCGAGGGCCCAAGGTGTTAGGGGTGTGGCTCCTATTGATGTGTGTCTGAAGTGTGGTAAAGGTCATGATGCCCCATGTTTAAAGACTACCAATGTAACACCCCATATCTTACAATACTAGTACTATGCAAATGAAACATAATATGGCTTTTCAAATTAGCGCCAATTTTTTAAAAGTGCTTGAATCTCCAATTAAAAAGCGATATGTATGTCTAACACTGAAGAGGGTCGAGTGTAAAAACATTTTGAGTTTAGTTGAAGAAATCACGGCCCTAAACAAAGTGAGAGAATTGAGGTGCATGTAGTACTTAGGAAGCTAGTAGATCAGTCACCTATTTGGTTAGCTTAAATTTGCTAGATAAACGGAGATGAGGCCCGACGTCGAGTTTGTCCAAGTCCGATTATGAATAAAGTCCGTGTTAAGGGTGTAGCTTTAGCCCATATTTTAGTATCATAAATGGACCTTATTTTCAGTCCAAGAAGAATGTAAAAAGGTCCCAAGTACATCACAACCCATTTGACTAATTGGGCCCAAAACTAACTAAGAGGAATTTGGAAAATGAGCAGCCAAGGCCCATCAACATTGAGACCCATTTAGGCCAAAGTCTAAGGGCTAAGCTACTGCATCACAAGGATATTAATAAGTGTTAATATGTGGTCAAAAGTTATAAAGAAATTCGACCAAAGAGAGCATATACAAGGGCTCAAAAGCAGCATCTTAAATCATTTTACTTTGGAGCAATTTTCAGCTTTCCTAAAGCCTCCTTTTCTCTCTTTATTTCATTTCACAAGGTAGCCTACACAACCCTCTAGGGTTCTTGAAGGAGACCTTAATCTTGATAGCTAAGGTAAGTAAAAATATCCATATATTTGTTATACTTATCCCGAGAAAAGCAAGAAGTATATGCTAGTACGTTTGTGCTGAAAATTTGGACAGCATGTGTCCTAAGGATTGTTGTGAACTTTTCTTGTTATTTAAGATGATTTTCTCTTCTTGGTTAGCTGAATTACGAAGTAAGACTTATATTTTTAACATTTTATAGTTTTTTACTGATGTAACGAAGCTGCTGCACCACTTTTACAGTCCACAAAGATGAGTTGTTGTACGATGTCGTAATTGTACTCTTAAAAGAAACTTAGGAGCGGATAATCGTAATTTGTTGTTCATGACCTTCACCTGATTTGGTACTATTTGTGAACTATTATAATACTAGTTTTATATGTTAAAAGCTTTGGATACAGTTTGGGTAAAGTTGAAACAGGTTCGGGATTGTTGACGTCGAAATATGGCGAAAGGATGTAACGTTATGCCACCTGTTTTGTATGTTGCGTACAATTGTTATATGTTCTACATTGTGGGCTATTGTTAGAATTTTAAGGGTCTAAAACAATATGTGTATTACATGTACATAAAAATGGTTGTTGGAAGATACGATTATAAGTGAAAAGGTTAAAGTAATGCCCTTGTGTCGCTAATTAAAAGTTTGCTGCCCGGGTGTTAGTTTTTATGATATTGGGCTATTAAGAAGTATCTATATGCTGCTAATAGTAGTCTTATTTCCTAATATATTATAGATAAATATTTGAGGGAAAAATCAGTCACTCCATGATAGTAACGAGGTCATACAACGAGATATGTAAGGCTACTCGATTTCGTATTACTTGGTATGAAACCTACGTTCTTCCTTGGTACATAGAGGCTCTTATTTACTTTGACATAACAAAAAGCCATGTATTCACTCTTTCATATGCTTATATGCTCCCATACATAGTCACTTGCAAACCTGTATACATACTTTGATACCAAGATACACGAGTTCGTTCTACTACATAAAATTCATGTGTTGTTCTACTTCCTATGCATTTCATTATTTGTGTAACTTACTCCTTTCATTGTGGTGTTGTCTTTTGTGATTATTTACATGCCATATGTTGTATCTATAGTCCTACAACTCCAATATTATGACCACCAAAAGATTCATCTCAGAGG
This sequence comes from Solanum ossicruentum, assembly GCA_025774065.1. Classification (NCBI taxonomy): domain Eukaryota; kingdom Viridiplantae; phylum Streptophyta; class Magnoliopsida; order Solanales; family Solanaceae; genus Solanum; species Solanum ossicruentum. Next base: position 10,583 of record JAOTQR010131217.1, on the reverse strand, counting down.
TAATTAAAAGATAAAGTAAAGTATATTGGTTATTGATGGGTGGTAGCCCGAGGGGTGGAAGAATCACCTAGCTAGGGACGATCCTATCACAGTGGTAGCCCGAAGGGTTAAAGAAGAGCCTAGCCAGGACCGATCCCGATATAGATTTACCACTGATCAGCTTGTCATTTGTATTACATGCTATGCACAGATTATATAGTAAAGGTAAAGTAATAAAAAGAACATAAAGTACATGATCCCACAATGCAACTAAGGGTGGTCTCTTATCCTACAACAATGTATAGTTTCATTTGAGTTGTTACTTTATATACAGTATTTCCTGCCTTAAATAATCAGTACATTATCTTATACTGACATCCTTTACGGGGAACCTACAATTCATGCTACTGGTATAGGTGCTAGTAGATCTCCCCAGTACAAGTATGGGATATCCAGCTATTGTTACCAAGCTGCAGGTTCCTTCAGAGCTTTTTGTGTTTAGCGTTTATTTCTTTTTTTGTATTGTATATTTAGTCAAGGCTGGGCCTGTCTCGACCCTTATTAGATACTTTTCTTATCTAGAGGCTTTGTAGACTATGTAAATTAAAGTGTGGCCATATCTCGTACTTTAGACACCGTGGCCCCAATGACCTAGCCACATGCATTTCCTTTTAGCTTGTTGTTACTGTTTACTTTCTTAAAGATATGTTAAATGTAGAAATCCCTTATAACATATATAGGGAGTGTATAGATACAAGTTGGTTCTCTCGAGACTTATTGGAAATGGGTGCCAGTCTGCCCTAATGGGGCTTTGGGCGTGACAGTCGGTGCTTGTTATGGTTGTGAGGAGATAGGGCATAAGGCAATAGATTGTCCTAGAAATCTAATAAGGGTAAGGAGCTTCGTTTACAAGGTGCTAATGCCGTTGGGGAGAGGTGGCTGACAAGATGGTGACCCAAGGCACAATCGATTTTATGCTTTGTATGCAAGGAAAGGGGTTGATGAGATGTCAGATGTTACCAGTTTGTTGAAAATATTTGACTTTTATGTGTATGCATTTATTGATCTGGGTGCCACACTTTGTTTTGTTACCCCCTTTGTTGCCAAAAAGTTCCATGTTGAGCCCGAATTGTTGCATAAGTCATATGAGGTGTATATTCTTATTAGTGTATCTATTGTTGCTTCGAAGGTCTACAAAAGTTGTCCTATTTGCATCCTGCATAAAATATTGCCATGTGATCTTGTTGAGTTGGTTATGGTCGATTTTGATGTTATTCTTGAGATGGATTAGTTGCATGCATACTATGCTCCTATTGATTGTACAACCCACAGGGTCAAGTTCCAATTCTCAAGTGAACCCATCCTTAAGCGGGTGAGTCAAAATGTGGTGGTCAAGGGTAGATTCATCTCTTACATTAAAGCTTGTAAGTTGATTTCTAAGGGGTGCATTTACCATCTTGTGAGGGTTAGGGATGTAGAGTCCAAGGTCCTTCCCATAGAGTTGATTCCGATTGTAAATGATTTTCTTGATGTCTTTCCAAATGACCTTCCCAATGTTCCTTTTGAAAGGGAAATAGATTTTTTATAGACCTCCTCCTTAATACTCGAGCTACTTCCATTCCTCCATACCGTATAGCCCCGACGGAGTTGAAGGAAGAATTGAAAGATTTGTTGGAGAAGGGTTTTACTAGGCCTTGCCAATCAACTTGCGGTGCACTGGTGTTGTTTGTGAAAAAGATGGATGGGCCACTTAAAATATGTACTGTCTACCGGCAACTCCGTAGGGTTACTATCAAGAATGGGTATTCTCTTCCAAGAATTGATAATTTGTTTGACCGATTGCAATGGGCTAGCCAATTCTCTAAGATTGATCTTTGGTCCAGGTATCATCAAGTGAAAGTGAGGGAGCATGACATTCCCAAGAAAGCTTTCCAGACTAGGTATGGGCATTATGAATTTATGGTTATGTTTTTTGGGTTGACCACTGCACTGGCCATCTTCATGGACCTAATGAATAGGGTCTTTAAACCATACCTTGATTCCTTTGTTGTGGTCTTTATTGATGATATTTTGATCTATTCACATAGTAGGGCCATTTGAGAATTGTGTTGCAAAGATTGGGGCAGGAGAAATAGTACGCTAAATATGAGAAGTGTGAATTTTAACTGAAGGAGGTTGCTTTCCTAAGTCATGTGGTGTCGGGTGATGGTATTAAGGTGGATCCTAAGATGATCAATATGAGAAATTGGCCTAGACCATTGACCCTGTCGGATATTAGGAGTTTCTTGGCCTAGTGGGTTACTAGCAAAGGTTTGTGAATGGGTTCTCCTCCATTGCTTACCCTATGAAAAAATTGACTCAAAAGAAGCTAATTTTGAGGTGGGCCGATGAATGTGAGAGGATATTTAAAAAGGTAAAAGATAAGTTTTAGTCTGCACCTATATTGTCACTACCGGATGGGCTTGAGGAATTTGTTGTGTAATTTGATGTTTGTAGGGTTAGTTTGGGTTGTGTGCTAGTACAAAATGGTAAGGTGTTAACCTATTCTTCTAGGTAACTCAAAGTGCATTAGAAGAACCATCCTACTTATGATCTTGAATTGGCCATTGTGGTACTTGCATTAAAGATTTGGCGTCACTATTTGTACGGGGTGCATATTAATGTGTTCACCGATCATAAGAGCCTCCAATATGTCTTCACTCAAAAATATCTCAACTTGAGACAAAGAAGGTGGCTAGAACTTCTTAAGGACTATGATATGAGTGTATATTACCATCCTGGTAAGGCAAATATGGTAGCAGATGCCTTGAGTAGGGTGTTTAGGTATATCCTAGCTCATGTTGATGGTGATGATAAGGAGATGGCTTCGGAGGTACATCAATTGGAAAGATTGGTAGTTAGGTTGGAAGAGGTTGGTAATGGGGGTATTGTTGTTGTTGATGGTTCTGGGTCTTCCTAGGGTTGATGAGGTGATAGCAAAACAAGATCTTGATTCCTTCTTGTAGAATTAAAGGCTTTGGTGAAAGAGGGTAAAGTGGAGGTTTTCTCCCAAGTGGGACATAGTGCCCTTAGGTACGAAGGTAGGTTGTGTGTGACTTGTGTTGATGATTTGAGGGACAAAATCCTTGATAAGGCCCATAACTCTTCTTATTCTATCCACCACGGTTCCACCAAGATGTATAGAGATTTGAGGGATGTGTATTGGTGGGGAGCCATGAAGAGAGACATTGCCAAATTTGTTTACAGCTGCCATAGTCGTCAGTATGTCAAAGCCAGACATCAAAGGCAAGGTGGTCTAATCCAAGACATAGGGATTCCTACTTGTAATTAGGAGGTGATTAATGTGGACTTTGTGGTTGGGTTTCCCTAGATTAGAAAAGGTTTTTGATTCCATTTGGGTTGTGGTTGATAGGATGACAAAATCGGCTCATTTTCTATCGGTAAAGACTACCTATGTCGCTGAAGATTATTCAAAGTTATACATTCACTTGGTGAGGTTACATGGGGTTCCCTTGTCTATCATATCAGGTTGTGGTGCTCAATATACTTCCCATTTTTGGAGGTCTTTTCAAAGGGGTCTTAGTACTAGAGATTAAGCATTCTACAACCTTTCACCCTCAAACGGATGGCCAAGACGAAAAAATCATTCAAACTCTTGAGGATATGTTTAGGGATTCTGTATTACAGCTCAAGGGTAGTTAGGATGATCATCTTCCGTTGATTAAGTTTGTCTATAATAATAGCTATCATTCTAGCATCGGTATGGCTCTTTTTAAGGCTCTCTATGGGAGATGTTATAGATCAGCGATCAGTTGGTTTGAGGTTAGTGAGGTAGCTACGTTGGGACCAAATCTTGTTATGGAGGCTCTTGAGAAAATTAGGATGATTAGAGAAAGATTGAAGACGACCCAAAGTCGCCAAAAGTCCTACGCCAATGTGAGGAGGAAGGACCTTGAATTCCAAATTAGTGATTAGGTTTATTTAATGGTGTCGCCCTTGAAGGGTGTGGTTCATTTTGGGAAGAAGGGCATGTTGAGCCCAACATATATGGGTCCTTGTAGGGTGGTAAGAATGGTTGGCAACGTAGCTTATAAGTTTGAATTTCCTAGTGAAATGGAATTGGTTCATCTGGTTTTTCATATATCCATGTTGTGGAAATATGTGGGTGATCCGAATGCAATTGTACCTCTTGATGTTGTGAGTGTTGTTCAAGATAATTTGACATATGACAAGGTTCTGGTTCAAATTTTAGATAGGCGAGTGAAGAGATTGAGAAACAAAGAGGTGGATTCATTTAAGGTCTTATGGAGGAATCAATAAGTTGAGATTGCATCTTTGGAGGCCAAAGCGGACATGCTAAAGTGATATCATTACCTTTTACATAAGTCCTTTACATGATCTCAAGTCTTAAGTTCAGCCCATGTAATTTCATATGTTCGTGTTTAAATTGACAAGCTCATGATGATTTTACACTTATGATGAGATTTTTGAAATAATGTTTAAGTGCATTGTTGCATCCTTATATGGGCTGATATAGTCATGTTTATGTCTCTCATATAAGTTTCTTTGACGTTCAGGGATGAATGTTCCCAATGGGGAGATATTGAAACGACCCCAAAAAGTGCTCGAAAATGTGCCTCGAAAGTGCCTGGAATCGTAACTTCCATATATCTCTAAATCCGTGCGCGATATTAAAAATTTTAATTCATATTTTCATTCAGGGGGTCAAATTTAGGGGTAAAAGGGTCTAACCCCGATTTTAGAGCAAACGATTAGCAATTTTAATTTTTTAAATGTCAATTTCCAGTGAGCTTTTTGCGCCCCTGGCGGAACGCACCAAGGGTGCGTATATGAACTAAATGGATTTTTGCATCCTGTCCATGACACAGACATGTATATTTTCTATCCATTTATTTTTCTTGCGGTTATAACTTTTAAGTCTTGAGCCTAAATGTTCCCAATTGTGAAAATGCCTATACTTAGCCTTTTCTCACCTTCATATTATTCAAAACATTCTCCAATACTCACCGAAACACTTATCCAAATATTTCACTCCTTAATTCAATTCTCAAACCCTTATCTGGATTTCAAGGTTCTTATTCAAGCTTCAATTCTCCATCTCCAATAACACTAAGCTCATCTCCAAAGCTAAGGTATGTGGGTTTCTTTCATCGGTTCCTTCCACCCATGATGCCCAAGCTTCCTTTTACTCAAAATTGCATGATTTTAACTTGATTTCTTCATGGATCTTTTTTATTATGAAAATCATTGTACACTATATTAAAGCTTCATGAATTTGTGACAGTTTTACCATATTTTTTGCTATGAATCTAAGATCTATTGAAAGATTTGATAAAGGTTTTTGATGTATATTGCTTGAGGGTGCTACAAAGTATATTTTGAAGGTTTACAATGAATTCACTAGAATAATTTCACTCTTAAATTGCATGGTTTTAGACTAGCACTAAACACCCTCTAGGTGTTGATAAAGTGTCCGGCTAGGGTTTCTTGAGGATTTGAAGGTCCAATGCATATCTTATAAATTGAATGAGTATATGATGATTATATGATGATGAAAGTAATGTATGTATATGATGACTATATGATGATGAAAGGAATGTGTGAATATGACGATTATAAGAAGATGAGAAGGATGTATGACTAAGATGACAATATGATAATGGGAGGAATGCATATGTGTATATGTGATATTATCTTTATAGTATTGGGGATGACCAAGCCTATCTCGGGGGGTTGTAGGCCCAGGTATCCTATTGAGTGGTTGGTACATCAATCGCCTAACGCGTAGGGTGGTAGGCCCGGGTAACCATGTTGGGGGTTGGTACCCTTCAACGTTGTTGGGGGGTTTGTACTCCATCAACCCGTTTGGGGTTTTGTACTCCATTAACTATGTTGGGGTTTTGTACCCATTAACTTGTTGGGGAGTTTGTACTCCAACAACCTTATAAAGGGCTTTGTACCTCATATGCCTCTCCAAAGGGGTGGTAGGCCTTGGATTTTACGAAGAATTTTCAGTCCCTACACATGTGTTATGTTCTATGATAGTATGATTTACTTCAAGCATTTTCCATTAATGTCATATTGCTATATGCTCATCTATTGCCTAATTATGCATTTCGATTATGATGCCTATCTATTCTTGCATTGCATCCTATGTACTTAGTATATTCAAACATACTAACGCATACTCTATGCCTATATTATATAACCATGTAGGAACTGGAGCACCGCTCGATCATCCTTCTCCTTCACGTGGCTAGTACGATTGTCCTACAAGCTTATTGGTGAGTCCTCTGTTTCGGGGACGAAGCTAATGATCTCTTGCTTTGTATTATGACTATCTTACTTTTTATTATGTATTGACTATGGGGGTTAGCCCGGTTGCTTTTTCTTGGTCCCCGCTCTTACCTATGTAGTAGATGTGTTGTTGGACATGTTATGTATCTATGCTATGAGCTATGAATCTATTGAGTCTTGTTGTTTATAATAAGGATGTTTTCCCATTAGTCCCTTTACCCTTGCTTCTAATGTTTAATTTGTATTTTATTGCTTCCGTGACCAAGAGTGTGTATTGATATGTTAAGAGGCTTGCTTGGGGCCCTGTAACACCCCATATTTTACATGTACTAATGCTATGTAAATGAATCATGTTATGGTCTGGTCAAATTAGTCAATTCTTGAAAGTGCTTGAATCTCGTGTTAATGGGCGATATATGAGTCTAAATGCTTAAGAGGGTCGAGGGTATATATGTGTCGGTGCTAAATTGAGGATATATCAGCCCTAAATTAAGTAAGGAATTGAGGTTATTGTATGACTTAATAATTTAATAGGTGAGTCACCTACTTTCTTAGCTTAAAATTGATAGCTAAACGGAGACGAGGCTCGACATCGAATTTGTTGAAGTTCGATTATGAATAAATTTCGTGTTAAGGGTGTAACAAGAAGTATATGCTATTATGTTATGATGGAAATTCTGGACAGCATATGTCCTAAGTTTTGTTGTGAACGTTTCTTGTTGTTCAAGAGTATTTTCTCTTAATTGCGTGGATGAATTATGAAATAAGACTTATGTTATAACAATATATAGGTTGTTATTCATGCAATTAAGCAGCTGCACCACTTTTACAGTCCACAAAGATGAGTTGTTGTACAATGTCGTAATTTCACTATTAAAAGAAACTTGGGAGCTGAAAATTGTAACATGTTGTTCCACAACTTTCACCTATTTTGAGACTATTCTTACACTAGTTTAAGACTAGTTTTATATGTTAAAAAATTGGATATAATTTTGGTAAAGTTAAAACAACTTTGGGAGTGTTGACGCTGAAGTGTGGTGAAAGGATGTAACATTATGCCGCTTGTTCATATGTTATGAAGAATTGTTATATATTGTGTTATGTGGTCTGTTTTAGGACTATTAAGGGTCTCACAATAAGATGTACAAGACATGTACATAAGAATGGTTGTTAGAAATACATTTATAAGTGAAAAGGTTGAAGAAATGCCTTTGCGCCATTAATTGAAATCTTGTTATTTGGGTGATGATTTTTTTATGATATTAGGATGTCTAGAAGTGTTCTGTTGCTGCTAATACTAGTGTTATTGATTAATATACTGTAGCTAAATATTTGAAGGAAAACACAGCCACTCCAAGGTAGTAATGAGGTCATATAACGAGGTACGTAAGGCTATTTGATTTCGTATCATTTAGCATGCAAAATAGATTTCTCCTTGGTACGTAAATGTATTTACCAACTCCGACACAACAATTAGTTGTGTCTCCACTTGTGTTAAATGTTCTTATGATTCCATACAGAATCACCTTCGAATCTACATCGTAACTTGGATACCAAGTTACATGAACTCTTGTTGCTTAGTAATGTTCACGAGTTGTTTCATTTTATACGCATTGTATTATTGATGTAACATACTTCTCCATTTCCATATTGACTTTTATGATTATCTACATGTCATATGTTGTATATACAACCCTAAAGCTCCAATATTATGACCACTAAAAGAATCATCTCAAAGATAATTGAAAGATAAAGAATATTATTTCTTGATGGGTGGTAGCCCAAGGGGTGGAAGAATCACCAAGCCACGAATGATCCTATCACGGGTGGTAGCCCAAGGAGTTAAGGAACAACCTATCTAGGGACGATCCCGATATCCCGAGGGATGGAAGAATCACCTAGCCAGGGAAAAATCTTATTAATGGATGGTAGCCCGAGGGGTTAAGGAAGAACCTACCTAGGAACGATCCCGATACAGTTATGCCACTGATCAGCTGGTCGTTTACAGTACGTGATGTGCACAGATTATACAGTAAAGGTAAAGCTATATAAAGAAAATGAAATACTCGATCCTAAAGTATAACTAAAGATGGTCTCTTATCCTATACCAGTGCATAGTTTCATTTAAGTTGTATTTCATATATAGTATTTGCTGCCTTACATACTCAGTACATTATATCGTACTGATGTCCCTTATGGGGAACCTGCATTTCATGCTGCAGGTACAGGTGCTAGAATATCTCCCCAGTAGAGTATAGGACATTCAGCTGTTGTTACCAAGCTCCAGGTTGTTCCGGAGCTTTTTTTTGTGTTTAGAGCTTATATGTTTGCATTATATAGTTAATTCAGACGGGGCCTATCCCAAACATTAGCAGATACTTTCTTTTGGCTAGATGCTTTGTAGACTATGCAAACTAAAGTGTGGTCATGTCTCGTACTTTAGACACTGTGGCCCCAACGACCTAGCTATATGCATCTCCATTTAGCTTGTTATTACCTTTTATATTCCTAGAAGCATGCCAAATATAGAAAATCCTTATAATATGTATACAAAGCACATAGATATAGGTTGGTTCTCCTGAGCCTTATCGGCAACCGGTGCTAGTCCGCCCTAACGGTACTTTGGGGTGTGACAGAAGTGGTATCAGAGTGGGTTATCCTAGAGAGTCTACAAAGTCATGTCAATGTGGAGTCTTGTTTATTGATGTGTTGTGCACCAAATTTATAAGAAGGAGGCTACGTGGCATTTAGGAGTTGTTACTTTTCTTCTATTCTTTAGATCGTGCCATAGAGCTAGGTAAATTATGTCTATCTCCTAAATTATTTTGTACAGGAAGCAAGTATGCCAGAAACCAGGAAGAACAAAGGTAAAGGAAAAACAGTAGAAGTGGGGGTTGGTTCACCTAGTCATATGATACAATGAAATAATACTCAAGATGAGTTCCTGCCACGGACATCTCTAACCCCTTCAGCTCCTAATGAACCAGGAAATAGTAAAATTCCCCTAGAACCACCTATTGATGCTAAAGTGCAGGATTTGAGAAATGCAGTTCAACTACTGACTCATATAGTTGCTGGCCAAAGATAGGAAGGTCCAGGTATGGGTTTAGGTGATACAAATAGGGGAGATGGCATGTGGATATGGGACTTCCTTAATTTGGACCCCCCAGCCTTCGCCTGGTCTGATCCTAATGAAGATACCCAAGACTTCATTGATCAGATTTAGTGCAGTTTTGATGTTATGCATGTCAATGGTACAGAAGCTATTGAGTTAGCAACATATCAGTTGAAGGTTGTGGCTATATTGTGGTATGAAGCATGGAAGAAGTTCAAAGATATAGATGCACCCTAACTACTTGGAAGGAGTTCAAAGAGGCCTTCCTTGACCATTACTTGCCATTGGAGATTCGAGAGGCCTGTGCAGATCAGTTCCTGAATCTTTACCAGGGGAATATGAGCGTAAGGGAGTAAAGCCTCCAATTTAATTCCCTATCCAAGTATGCTCCTAATGTAGTTGCTATTATGGCAGATTGAGTTCATCGGTATGTGGATAGATTAGATACTTATCTGGTCAGACACTACACTATTTCTTCCTTGAATAAAAACATGAACATAGCAAGGATGCAAGCTTTTGTACAGAAATTGGATGACTAGAGGCAGAGAAGGAGGACACAGGAGTTAGAAAGGGCACAATCTAAGAGGACCAGACCTTCAGGGCAGTTTAGACCATCCCAAGGTGATTTCAGGCCTCAGCTTTCTAATAAAACACCTAGGCCATCATTTTCCTATTCTGCAGCCAGTGCCCTACCACAACTTCAAGGGTCTAGAAGTAATCAGTTTGGTCAATGAGGTGAGGGACAAGGTTCACGAACAACAAGAGGATCGGAAGGCCAGTCAATAACTCCTAGGCAGCCTTGATAACAGTGTGGAAGAAATCATCCAGGTATATGTCATTTTGGGACAGATGGTTGTTATTGGTGTGGTGCGCCAGGGCACATGGTGAGAGATTGCCTGAGGAGGCGTATGGGTGATATAGGACAACCTACTAGGTCAGATGTGGAATTATCATCGTTAGTTCCTCCTTTAGGAAGGGGCCAATAAGTACCTATGGATCATGGTAGATGTGTTAGAGGTGTATCTAGCTCTAGCGGGGTCCAGAATCGCGTCTATGCTTTGGGGAGTCGGCAGAATTAGAAGCTCAACCTGATATGGTCACAGGTACATTGTCCATCTTCTCTCATAATGTATATGCATTGATTGACCCTAGTTCTACACTATCATACATT
>JAOTQR010131196.1:0-22057 GCA_025774065.1 Solanum ossicruentum | reverse complement strand
TAATAATAATAATAATAATAATAATAATAATAATAATAATAATAATAATAATAATAATAATAACAATAATAATAATAGAAAGTACCTATAAAGAAATCAACCTTGAAATAAAGGATTCAGTTGGAAAGGGTTTTGGACTTCTATAATGACCCTTTGGATCATTTTTGTATTTCTGAGGTTATCTTGTTAATATGAGTTCATGTATGGTAGCCTCGGACTTTTGTATGACTTATTAGGACTATTGGAATGGTTATGGTTTGAATTGGTTGTGAATTGAGTGAATTTGCATGTTAACAGGGAGTTATAACTATAAAAATGGATTTCTGATAAAACCTTAGCAAATAGCCTCAGAATGGAATTTTTACAATTTTAGTTCTAGATTGGTTGATTTAGGCAAGGAGGAGGTTGGCTGAGGATGGAGAGTTGTGATACAAATTTTAGTCAAAAGTTGCAAAGTGAGTTCAATCACAAGCTAAAAAACATTTTTCTATAAAAATGTAGCTAAACCTGCTCATAATGGAAATTTGATGGTGTGTTCAGCTCCAAAACATAAAAAATAGACTAAAATAACCCTTCGTCAGTTGGTGGTGGCTTCCGATTGTGTTTTGACCCCCTAACTTCTTTTGCTAAAATTAGCTGGAAAGAAGTGAGAGCCTTATTTTTCTATAGAATGTTGCGTCAGAAATTTTGACCGTACTTGGGTCTTAAACATCAAAATCCATGTGGATGCACTATTTGGTTGCATAAAATGAACATCAGATGGACCGGGAATGCCTTGGGGAAGCTTTGGTCATTATTGGTGCCACAACAAAACAACTAACCCTCCGCATTTGCTGAGGGGTTCATGGAGCCTCAGGCACGTTCATGGAGGCTTAGCATGTGCTAAGACATCATGTTCATAGCATAAGGCCCATGTTCGCAGAGGCCAAATGCTACATGACTTCAATTTTTCCAAGGACCATCATGGTGGTGTCGAATTCTGATTTTGGCATGTACTTTGATGTAAAATGTTGTTTAAACTTGTTATGCTCTCGTAATTTTATGAAAATTTTATGCTCTGATATCTCGGTTGATTCTTGATGGAATAAAGCAAAAGTTGAGTGTAAATTGTTCTACTTTTCGAAAGGAATACTATGGTATGTTTAGATTTTGGTAAATTTAACTAGTTTTTGAAAAAATTGATGGAGTGTTTTAAAAGGAATATTTTTTGGTAATAACATAACCTCGTTTTTAGTCGTTTCTTAGCCGTCTGGGTCTGTTTTTAATAAAGTTTAAGCTATAAACTTTGGGTGACATGAGAATCTTTTTATGAGGGTTTGTTTGGGATTTTTGGGTACGGGCCCTATTTTTCCTCATTTTAGGCTCTATTGATGTAATCTCACCCATTTTTCAAGATCTTATAGCTAGTGTGATCGTATTAACCTTGTGAATTGTATTTTGACAATTGATGAGCATCAAGAAGTGATCAGAAGGGTATAAACTTGGGTGGATTGACTCAAGATCTGGGGCATTGCCTGGCTAGTAGCTAGGCTTCCCTAAGCCTTAGATTAAGGTCAAATATCTGCATGTTGAGCTATGATGTATATGCAGTATGTGACCGGTTGTACTCTGTGTGTATAGTATATTATATTGTTGGGTTGCACCCCTATGTTGATAATTGTTTTAGCTGTAATTATGGTATTGGCTAGTACTATTGATTGCATGGAGGAATGGTAAAAGCCGTATATGGGTTTATGCCATGGGGCAAGTATGTATTCAGACCTAACTCTTGTATGTATAAGTGTGTAGCCTAATGCTATAGAGGTATGCTGGCCGGGTGACCATTCATTGATTATATATCACACTATTATTGGCTTTTTATATAGATATGACACCATTGGGCTTGGTTACTGTAGTTACTTATGATATAACTATAGATGCCCATGCTTTGTTCTCAATACTTGTGGTTGGCTGGACTACGACATGTTTGGCATTGTTAGTCCTGACTCTACTCTTATCTCTAACATATAACACTCTCATATACTACTGTTAGTCATTATGCATGGGTTCTTCACACCTGAGACTGGGGCTACTCACTATTATCTAATAAAAGTGATTGTTATTTTTGGTTGGGTTATGTGATTCTTGTAATGAGACATGGTATAACTTTAAAGGTTCAAATATGAGTACACTAATTGAGTGGATGACTCTTCTTATGCCTGAGTCCTGGATGATACCCCCTTGGTCTAAGTCTGGGTGGCCACGGACTCTTGTATTGGTTTTCTAGATGGCTATTTGATCCTATTTTGAAAAGGTAATGTGGGTATCTGAGTTTGAGATTTATGTGATGTATGCCATTGGGTTGAAATCTGTGTGTCACTATATTATCTATGTAGATTGAGTCCATCGCTTGAGGGCAAGTAACAATGTTAAGTTAAGGGTGTTGATGTGCTGTCAAATTACAATATTTTTTATGCTTAAAACTTGGAATTTTTTGTGTTCTCAATGTGATATTAGTTGGTTTTATATGGTTTTGTGTTATGTTTGCAGGATTACCGGTTTGACCTTTATTTTGGGAAGAAATATAGAAGTTGATAGTTTTTGAAGCAGTACGAGACTCTCTATGAGCCGTAGACCATTCTACGGTTCACAAAGTGGTTTCGTGAACAATTTCAGTAAGGAGCTGATTTTATGAAGTTGATTCTACAAACATGCAGATGGGTTGTGGAATATTTTATGAGTCGTACAAGATGGTTCGTGCCTTGAGGATCATAGACTGGGACTTTTTGAAGATTCATTAGATGAAAACCTCGGGTCATAAACTACTTTACGAGACGTAGAGGGGTGTCGTGGACTTGAACTCCAAATTTCTAGTAGCTTTGTATGAGACCACGATTTTGGGTCGTGGAATGCAATACGAACCATAAAATCCTTTCTATGGCATTTCGACAAGTTATCCTATTTCAGTTAGGACTTGTATCTTACTTACTATAAATAGTTTTGTAGGTTATTTTTTTAGAATTTTTCGCTTGATACTTAGAGAACTCAGTAATTAGAGAGAGAAAATAGTGAGATTACATTGGAGAGTCTTTGAGAGCACTTGTATTTGAATTTCATCTTTAACCTTGTGATTTTTATTGAAGCTGGATTTTCTTGTTCTTAATTCTATTGTGTCAGTGTTCAATTATGTTTCCTCAATCCATAATTCTTGCATCTACATAAAAAATGAGAAACTAAATCCACAACTAGGGTTGTGAAAACCATGAAAAGCTAACAAAGTAAAATCGGATAATTCATAATTCTTGAAAAGTATGCATGCATGTGTTCATTTTGCATGTTTTTTGATGGTGGCTAATATTAGAACCCGTCTAGTGTTATTGACTGGACCAAGGTAGTAATAAATATGATAAGAGACTACTTAGTTGGATTCGATTGATGTGTTCTCGTCTAATCAACCAAACTGGGCCAAGGGTAGGTTGTACTGGGACTAATAGGTAAGGGTTAGTATGCACATTATAGAGATGAGCCAAGTCACATGGTGAAATTCACCTCTCACCTCTGACCAAAGGGCTTGGTGAACTTAACTTATTGTCCTACATACTGAACAGTAGAAAAGAATTAGGTTATTCGATGATACTGAGTTAGGGAATCATGGGGAACACAGTACCCTAGTTACTCTCCATATTGATTTCTCTCTTTCGTTAGTTCGTTTAGTTTTAGTTTACATTGGTTATTGCAAGCCCCCCTTTTGGGGAGGTAAGTTGGTTAACTACTCGAATTGCGATCATTGAATTCTCTTGAGTCTGCACATTTCTTGTGGGTTTGACCCTAACCTTAGTTAGATTCCTAATAACGATTGCTTTATCCTCTAAAAGGAGGTGTAACTTAGGCCACATCAACAGGGCATTTACGAAGATCTTCAAATTTAAGTTTTCCAAAGATATGTATATAGTGATTAATTTCCTAAAATATGTTTAAAAAAGACTTAAGTTTGAGCTACTCCTATTGATTGCTACTTATGATTTTAAATTATATTTAAAAAATTCGTGGGATGACTTAGCACCGACAGGACTTGAGATTGGGATTCATGCTATTAGATATGACCCCTTGAAGCTAAATCTCAATGTCCCTAACTATTTGCTGCCATATGAGCCTTGTAGACTAGGCTAGTGGATCCACACAAGCCTTAAAGTTGTGAAAGATAATAAGTTTAAGATATCTACCTTGGAAAGTAGTTTTCTTTTTGCCAATAGAAGGAGTGTATTGCCTTTTCCCAATGGAAGGAGTTAATTGAATTCCATATAGTAGCTCACATGGTCTTAGTATTGGTTCTGGACTATTCCCACAAGTTTATATGATTCCATCATATGTCTTGAATTTGTTTTTTGAATGTGCATTGTTTCATATTAGTATTAGCAGTATTCTTTGTGCATATTTAAGCTTATTTCATGTTTCACTAACCTTATGTACACTTAAATATTATGTTTAATTATGATGACATTACAATTTCATCCATCCATTACACCTAACATGCTACATTCAAACATACTAATGCATATTAGCTTACATAATTTAACCATGTAAGGATAAGCACTCCTCTACCAGCTCGTGACTAGTATTTTACATCTAAGACTAGCACTGCTATTATGGTGAGCCCTTAGATAGGGACTCCTCCACTCTTTCCTTCTAGCTCATGTTTAGTTTATTTTGAGATGATGTTTTGTAGCCCTTCTAAGGCACTTACTTTCAGTATTTTACTTTCTAGATTTCTTTCTATTGATAGAGACTCACCATTACCGAACTCATCAACTTATAATGCAGTTGGTCTGCATATGGAAAAAGTGGTGATTTAGTTATTTTCACTATTTTACTATTGCTTCATTTTCAAAGCCACCATAGCCCCTTTTTCATGTTTTTCCGCATTATGATTCTATTTATTACCTATGAATGCTTCTGATATGCTTAGATTTCTTAGATAAGGTGCCTCCAGGAATCTAATTCACCGTATGATGACTAGGCCCCTAGGTCGAGTTGTTACAAACTTGGTATCAAAACATAATATTTTAAAATGTTCCTCGAATGTTCATGCATAGCATAGAGTCTCATTTAAGGTTGTGAAGCACGCCACTATCTTGAATGAGAGGCTATGAGATGGTTAAGGAAAGTCTTCTTTTCTTTCTTATTCAATGTCATACCTTTGAGTTGAGAAAGATTTTTCTCTATCTAATGACGAGCTTTTGTTTAATTCTAGATTATGCCACCGCAAAAAGCTCCCACCAATGAGGCACTCCGGACCACCAAGACCCTCTACTTTAGAAGGATGAGGGAGTGTCTCATTCTGAGTTCAGAGCTGCTTTCATGGTGTTGGCCCAAGCGTTGGCTAACCAAGCCAACAAGGAGATAGTTGTGCCTCCCTAAGTGCCTACCCCAGTCACTAGAATTTGTGACTTCATGCGAATTAACCCGCCAAAATTTTATGGGTCAAAGGCGGATAAAGACCCTATAGAGTTTATAAAAGAAGCCTACGAGGTTGAGGTGATGATGGTTGTGCCATTAGACGATAAAGTTGAGTTGGTGGCTTACCAGCTTAAGGCAGTCACCAAAGATTTGGTATGAGTAATGGGACAATTAGAGAGGTCATGAAGCGGGTCTTATTTCGTTGGAAGGAATTCAAGTGTGCCTTCCTAGACTAATTCTTCCCCATTCATCTTAAGGGCGAAGTTCCAGGAATTCATCAAGTTGAAGAAAGAGGGGCATGCATGTGAGGAAATATGCCCTCAAGTTTACCAAATCGTCTAAGTATTCCCCATTCATCGTCGTAGATCCGAGCGCTCGGATAAGGAAATTTATTTTAGGTGTCTCCGAGTTGGTCTCTAATGAATGCAAGATTGTGATGTTGGTTAAGGATATGGATATTTCTCTCCTAATGATGTACCATGAACAAATTGAAGAGGAGAAGCTCCGAGAAAGGGCAAGAGAGTCCAAGCAGGCTCGTGTGGATTGTGGGAACTATTCTCACCAAAGGGGTCGTGGCTACAAATCTTAAGGTGGCACAAGGCAAAGGTCTACCAACACTTCTCTTCTAAGAAGGGCAAAGGGTTTCCCCAAAGCCCTAAATTTCTAATTGCCCCTAGTGTGGAAGACATAATAAAGGGGCATGCCTAGTAGGGTCCAATGCCTGCTTTACTTATGGAAAGCCCAGTCACCATGCCAAGGACTATAGGAGTGGAGGCATAAGGCCCCGAGGCCAGAGGGGTCAAGCTCATGGTCCCCCAAGGGCCAACCAGTTCGATGTCTTTCATGCTTATCAAGAGGTTGAGGAAGCCCCTGATATGGTCATCAGCTTGTTACGAGTTTATGATTCAGATGCATATGCACTTTTAGGTCTAGGAGTAAAATTGTCTTTTGTAACCTCATTCTTTGCATATAAGTTTCATGCATGCCCTGAAGTCCTCCATGAGCCGTATGAGGTGAGTAGCTCCATGGGTGAGTCTATTGTAGCCTGAATAGTGCATAGGGGTTGTCTTGTTTCTATTCTGCATAAAGTAATCCCATATGATTTAGTTGAGCTCTCCATGGCAGACTTCAATGTAATTTTAGGGATGGATTAGTTGCATGCTTCCTATGCCTCCATTTATTGTAGAACCCATAGGGTCAAATTTCTATTCCCTAATGAGCCAGTTCTTGAATAGGAGGGTAGCAACTCCTCATGTAAAGGTTGATTCATCTCTTTTGTTAAGGCTCATAAGATGATTTCCAAGGGGTATATCTACCACTTGGTGAGGATCAAAGATGTCTCTTCCAAAGTTCCCTCACTTGATTTGGTTTCTATTGTAAGTGAATTCCTCGATGTCTTCCCAGGTGAGTAATTAGGTATTCCTCCCGAAAGAGAGATAAACTTCGGTATAGATCTTCTACCTGATACTCAGCCTACCTCAATCTCTCTGTATAGAATGGCTCTTACAGAATTGAAGGAGTTGAAGTAGTAACTGAGGGATTTGTTTGAGAAAGGTTTCATCTGACCTAGTCAGTCTCCATGAGATGCCCCAGTGCTATTTTAAGAAAGAAGGATGGGTTGCTCTGCATGTTCATTGATTACTGATAGCTTAATAAGGTCACCATCAAGAATAGGTATCCTATCCCAAGGATAGATGATTTGTTTGTTCAACTACAAGGAGCCACTCATTTCTCAAAGATTGACTTAAGATTCAGTCATCACCAATTGAGGATGAAAGAAAATAACATCCCTAAGATGGCTTTCCGGATAAGGTATGGTCATTTTGAATTTATGGTGATGTCCTTTGGCCTCGATAATGCACTGAAAATATTCACGGACCACATAAGAAGGGTGTTCAAGCCTTACCTCGACATATTCATTGTATTGTTTATTGATGACATTCTAATCTGTTCACGAGGTAAGCAAGAGCATATGAAGCACTTGAGGGTAGTATTGTTGACCCTGGGGAATAGAGGCTCTATGCAATAAGAGGCTCTATGCAATATTTGACAAGTGCGAGTTTTGGCTTGATAAGGTTGCCTTCCTTGGGATCGTGGTATTTAGAGAGAGGATCAAGGTTGATCCTAAAAAGACATAAGCACTAAGAAACTGGCCAAGGCCATTGACTCCCACTGACATAAGGAGTGTTTAGGTATAGCCTGTTACCCTAAGCAATTTGTGCAAGACTTCTCTACACTTTTATCTCCACTCACCAAGCTAACTCAAAAGAAGGCTAAATTCGTGTGGACAAAGTAATGTGAAAGAAGTTTCCAGACCTTGCAGGATCAGTTAACTTGAGCCCCCATATTGACATTGCTATAGGGGAACGACAGTTTTGTCGTGTATTATGATGCATCCAGGATCGGGTCGGGTTGTATGCCAATGTAGAATGGTAAGGTGCTTGCCTATGCTTCATGATAGTTAAAACTGCAGGAGAGGAATTACCCGACTTATGACCTTGAACTTGCGGCGGTGGTGTTTACCTTAAAGATCTGGAAACGCTACTTGTATAGAGTCCATGTAGATGTTTTCACCAACCAAAAAAGCCTCCAACATGTCTTTACTCAGCAGGATCTTAACTTGAGGCATCGTAGATGTTCAGAGCTACTCAAGGATTATAATATGAGTGTGAAGTACCACTTCGGAAAGGCAAACTAGGTAGCTGATGCCCTTAGTAGAATATTTATAGGTAGTGTGTCCCATATAGAAAATGGTGGCAAGAGGGAGTTAGTGATGTACTGTCAAAATGCAACATATTTGATGCTTCAAAACATAGAATTTTGTGTGTTCTCAAAGCGATGTTAGTAGATTTGATTTCTTTTTATGTTTGTTTTACAGGGTTGATACTATTTTTAGGCTAAGTGCGCATTTGCTGAAGGTGAGGTTTCACGAGACTTTTATGGGTCATAAAGAATTCTAGATGCTATAGATCTTGTTCTGTACAAAATTTCAGTGAAGGGTAATTTTCAAAAGTTAAGTCTATGAACATGCAGACAAGCCGTAGAAGATTATACTAGTCGTACACTTGGTATTATGCCTTGAGGATCAGAAAGTGGGGAGTTGCTGAAAATTCATCAGAGGAAACCCCTTATGGGCCATAAAACTTTATATGGGCTATAGAAGGGTGTAATAAATGTCATCCCCAGAGTAGAAGATGCAATCCACGAAAGCCCGAGTACAGGCTGTAAACATTATATGGACTGTATAAGTTATGTAGAGTCTGCCGACCCAGTTCTTCTAATCCATTTTGTTTTTGTATTTTAAATACTATAAATAGCTTTTTTAGGTTATTTTTCATAAGGAGCATTACACGACAGTATAGAATACTAGAGAGTTTGAGAGAAACACTTGTGAAACATTATTTTTGACTTTTATTCAATCTTATGATTCTTGGTGAAGAGCTTGGATTCATTGTTCTTAGTTCTCTTATGTAAGTGATCAATTATGTTATTCAAATTCATGATTCTTACATCTACACTGATCATGAGTAGCTAAATCCATAACTAGGGTTGTGAGAACCATGAAGAACTAATGAAGTAAAACCGAATAATTCAAAATTCTTGAAAAGTATGCATGAATGTATTAATTAATTCTCTTTGGTTTGAATGCTTTCTAATGGTAGCCAATGTTAGAACTTGCCTAGTGTTACTGACCGGATCAAGGTAGTAATGAATAGGAAAAGAGATAAAGTAATAGGATTTGATTGATATTTCTCATCTAATCAACCAATCTGGGCCAAGGGGAGGTTGTACTAGAACAATAGGTAAGGGTTTGAAATGTCACACTCCAAAGATGGATCAAATCATATAGTAAAATGTAGCTCTCGCCTTGATCAAAGGGTTCGACAAATTTTAATTACCATTTTGCATGCTGCATACTGGAAAAGAATATGATTATCTGGTAATATTAAGTTAGAAAGTCATGGGGAACACAATACCCTAGTTACTCTACATACTGATTTAACACTTGTCTTAGTTTAGAATTACTTTTGATAGTTGTTACAAAACCCCCTTTTGGGGGAGATAAGTAGGTTAATCCACCTAAATTGTTTTAACTTTTCTAAGTTTACCATATTCCCTGTGGGAATGACCCTAACATCAGTTAGGTTATATATCTTGACAACGATCGCTTTACCTTAAAAAGAAGGTGTACCTTGGGCGACATCAGTTGGCTAAAGATGTTCCTAAGTTTTCAATGTTGGGAGTAAGATTAAATGAGTCCAAAAATAGTAGTGCAGTGGTTCTTCATGGGTCAACATCTTTTCTGATCGATGAGGTCAAGGCAGAGCAAGATCTTGATTCCACTACGGTTAAGTTGAAAACTTTGGTGAGAGATGGAAAAGTAGAGGTCTTCTCCAAGGGGGAGATGGTGCATTCCGATATCAAGGTAGGTTGTGTGTACCCAATGATGATGAGTTGAAGAGGTTTATCATGCAAGAAGCCCATAACTCCTCTTACTCCATTCATCCTTGCACTAACAAAATGTATAGTGACTTGAGGAAAATCTATTGATGAAATGGGATGAAGAAGGACATTGCTCAATTTGTGCCCGAATGTGTCAATTGTCAGCAGGTAAAAGTTGAACATCGAAGGCCGAGTGGATTAAGTCAAGATATTGATATTCCAAATCTTGGAAGTGGGAAGAGATCAATATGGACTTTGTAGTTGGGTTTCCACATTTGGTGATAGTTGACTGTATGACTACGTTAACTCATTTTTGTTGGTCAAAACTACATTCAGTGCTAAGGATTATGCCCACTTGTATATCCAAGAGTTGGTGAGTTTTCATGGAATTCCATTTTCCATCATACCGGGTTATGGAGTTCAATTCACTTCTCACTTTTGGAGGTTCTTTTAAACAGGACTTAGCACAAAGGTGTAGTTGAGCACAAATTTGCATCATCAAATCGATGAGCAAACCGAAAAGATTGTTCAGACCTTAGAGGATATGTTGAGAGCTTACATGTTGGAATTCAAGGGAAGTTGGGATGAATATTTTCCACTTATCGAGTTCACCTATAACAATAGCTTCCATACAAATATCGGGATGGCACTGTTCAAAGTGTTGTTCGGGAGATGATGTGGATCGCCCATTGGGTGGTTCGAAGTTGGTGAGGTGGCATTAATAGGACTGGACTTGGTGATGAACGCTATGGATAAAATTAAAAGCATGAGTGAGAAATTGCAGACAGCTTAAAGTCGACAAAAGTTCTACTCAAATGTAAGGAGAAGGGAGCTTATCTTCCTAGTTGGCAATTGGGTCTATTTGAAGCTATCTTTAATGAAAGGTGTTCTCCAATTCGATAAGAAGGGAAATTGAGCCCTAGATATATGGCACCTTACAAGGTGGTGAGGAGAGTGGGAAAAGTAGCGTACAAGTTTGACTTACCCACCAAATTGCATTTGATTCGTCCAATCTTCCATTTATCGATGTTGAGGAAATTTATGGGTGACCCAAGTTCTATAGATCCCTTGCATAATGTGAACATTGATAGGGTTTGAGTTATGAAGAGATACTAGTTGAAATCCTTGACCGAAAAGTGAATAAGCTAAGGAACAAGCAAGTCACATTCGTGAAAGTACTTTAGAGGAACCAATAAGTAGAGGGTACTACATGGGAAGCAGATGCAGATATGATGAAGTGCTACCCACATCTATTCTACTCCACTCAAGCCTAAGTACTAAGAAGTTCTTCCAGAAATGCTCAAACTCCTTGCATCTTTGGTTCTCATGGTATATGCATTTATTTTGATGTTTATGAACTATTTGAAAGCATATTTTAAAGTGTAAATCTGAAATTTTTGAGAAATGATGTTTGAATCACATTGTTGTATGCATACTGGGATTTTAGCAGCTAGTTTACTCTTGAGAGCCTGCCTTTAAGTACATTTAGGGATAAATGTTCCCAAGAGGAAGATATTGTAACTACCTCGAGTTTAGGAGTCCTGAGTGTAGAGAATTATCTTGAAAAATGACTAATAACCTGGTTCATAAGATAGTCTACGACCCATGGATTGTTCTATGGCTCGTAGAATGGCTCGTGAGAGGGATTATAAACATGAAGAAATTTGAAGTTTTCAGGAAGTTAATCCATGACTTATTATATGACTTGTAGAATATTATATGGCCCCTATATGGTCTTGTATAAAGTTGTTAGATATAGGGTGAGAATTTTTGCTAAGTATTGAAGGACTGTACAATCCCAACCACGACCAATAGGAAATAAGACGATCCATCCTATTTATTATAGTTCCTAATTCATCAAAGGCCATATTTCAGGATTGTCAGGTGAGCCATCAGACGCAAGGGTCTACGACCCGTAAACTAATCTATGGCCCATATTTGGGGTCTTGTAGATGGCTTCTGGCAGTTTTAATTAAGGGGTAGTTTGGTCATTTTTTTATAATTCTATTCCTATACTACATCATTTGAAGGACGAAAAGTGGGACCAATATTAGTCTTCAAGCCCTAGAGACAGCTCTCATTCTCTTATTCCTTTAATTTCGAATTCCTAAGGTAAGAGCTCTCAAGAACTAGGCTAGGGTTCCCCAAGTTTCTTCCCCAAGACTTAAATTTTTGTTCCTTCTAGTTCCCCAGGTATGTGAGTTTATTTATGGGTATCCTTTCACCCATAAAGTTCCCTATTATGCATTTTTCATTTTCTTTAAGTTTCTAAGTTTTAATGTATGCTTATGATGATTTTATAGTTCCTATGCTACTATATGATGTTCCTAAAGTTCAATGACTATTTTATTAAGTAATTGTACATATATTTTTGAACTGTGATATTGATTTTATGATGTGTTTTGATATGATTGAGGTGGATGATTTTGTTGTTCTTTTTAAAGAAATTTCTAAAAACTTATATGATTTATGATTGTTCCATACATCTAATAAGCTCACCTTATCTTTCAGTGAAAGTTTTTATGAATTATGACTATGAATAGGGCATTTATGTAGAGCTTCAAAGTTAAGTTTTCCAAAGATATGTGTATAGTAATTATTGCCCTAAAAGATGTTTAAGAAAGACTCTTAAGTTCGAGCTACTCTTATTGTTTGTTACTTATGATTTCAAATTATGTTTAAAGAATCCGTGGAATGACTTAGCACTGCGAGAACTTGAGATTATGACTTATCTCGTTAGTTGAGGCATGACCCCTTAAAGTTAAATCTCGATGTCCATAACTTTGTGCCACCATAGGAGCATTGTAGGCTAGGCTAGTGGATCTATGTAGGCCCCAAAGTTATGAAAGATACTAAGTTTCAGATATCTACCCTAGCAAGTAGATTCTCCTTTTCCCAATGGAAGGTGTGCATTGAACGTTTCCTATTGGAAGGAGTTCATTAATTTCCATGCAGTAGCTCATATGGTCTTACTTTGAATTATGATCCATTCCCACAAGTTTTATATGATTATATGATATGTCTTAAATTCGTTTTTTAATTGTTCATTGTCTCATATTGATTTAAGCCATACTCGTGCATGTTTATGTTGAATAGATTGTCAGAGAAAAGTGCAAGGAGAAGAGGGTGTATGATTATAAGAGGGCCCGTTATGATGGATGGTTCTCCAACTCCAAAGGTTGAGGTTATGGTTGCTTTCAATAGGGCCAAGGTTCTAATGCAAGGTTTGCAAATGCTAGGGTGTCTCCTCCCAAGGCACTAGTGGGAGGTGGCCCATTACTAATAGTATTTTGATGGTCACGCTCCAATAAGAAAATGGTCGCTGTCAGTAATTAACCTAACCGAGGTTAGGATTGAATCCACAGGGAATACAAGTCTTTGACTGCAATACTTCACTACTAATTATTTCTAGTATTTGTGACTAGAATCTCTAAATGGTGGGGGGGGGGGGGGGGGGGTTCACTCAAAACCAAAAAAAAATGAGCACAAATCAAAAGGGGAGGAAACATCAGCTTTTGGGGACAACTTGGGAATTGTATTCCCATTGGTTCGTCGACTTGATTACCCTAGATACATAACTATAATTGGTAAGTCGCATGCAGGACTGTAACTTAGGTTCTTCCAGCCCTCTTGTGAAGGTGAAGGTCGAATTTCACCGTGGCGCTTGGTTGGCCACCATGGCGTGCCATCGTTACTAGTAGTCCCAGTCAACGTCCCCTTTATCAGGTTTGGTCTATTAGATGGGAACACATCAATCAAATTCTTTCATCTACTTCACTTTTCCTATTTGTCACTACCTTGGTCAGGATCGTGATAGTAGGTGGGGTTTGGTGTTGGCCACCACTAAACAACAATAAAAATGAAGGGAAATAAATAATACATGCAAAACCCCAATCACAAAAATGCAAGAGAACTAGGTTATTTCAAGTTAACTATCCCTGGTTCCCACAACCCCAAGTTGTGGGTGTTTAGCTACTTATAGCTAAAGCAAAACACACAAGAATGCATATAATAGACATAGTTGAGAGTTCACCAATAACAATGAAGGAGATATGCACCCACAGGTTGCAAACCCACAAGCTTGATTGATCAACAATGGGTACAAGGCAAGATTTGTAATCCCTAAAATGGGTTTTCCAAGAGAGAACAATAATCTACACTAAAAACCTAAAAAGAAAAGCTTCAAAATGTAATGTTAAAATGTCTATTGGTCGAATTCATTTTCAAAAACCTACATTAACCTATATATAGTGTTTACAAAATAACCCTAGAATTTAAATAGAAAAGATAGCTGGAAGTGATAAATCTCACAGTTACGACTCGTAGGAGATCCTTAGGTACGAGTAGTTGCTTGGGCTACGACTCGTATGTTTGTCTCGTAGTCTTGGTATTCCATTTTTGTTCCAACATTTCGGATCTCTGGTTCTTGCTAGGAGTCCACCTATACGAGTTATAGTGTGTATTACGACTTGTAGGCTAGGCTCGTAGGGGTGACCTTCACTTGGCAGATTTCTAATTTTTGGTCTCTAATTCTTTCTACGATACAACCTACGACTCGTAACACAAAAATACATCAAAACACTAAAACATCGCTTTAAGAACTCACAAAAGCCTTTATTTCAGGCACTAAATGTGTTGTATTTTGACAGCACATTAACACCTTCAACTTATAATTGTTGCTTGTCCTCAAGTAACATTCAATCTAATCAAACGAAGAGAAATACATAGTAACTATGCTAATGGCATATATATCAACTCCTCTGATTCAGGTACCCAACTACCATTTCCAAAATAGGATTATGGAATTATTTAGCAAACAAGAACATAATGAGATACCTGGCGATCCAACTATGATAAGTTAAGGAGCATCAATCATCCACAATCACTGGTATAGTCATATGCTTCTCAAGTACTGCAAATGCCCTGACTAAAAAGAATTCCCTTATAATCACTCAAAAGCATTTTAGAATTCAGGGACTGAGGAAGCATTCTCACTCTCACAACTGAAATTTAATGCATACTGACTAACAGCATAGGCTTGCCTCTGTGCTCAACTTCTGGCTTGGTGATAAAGTGGAGGTGGATCACTTTAGGACTTATAGGCTTGTAACATCGACTCAGCGTGCTTTGGTAAGGTATTTTGGACAAATAATGACTAAAGCTATCCTTGAACCATGTTTGCCAACACTTTTTTGCTTTCATAATCCACCCCTTTTAGACCAATGCACCCTTATTCTCCAGTTTTGAACTTTTCTCAAGTGCTTTCTTTCTCTTTTTCAGCTGAGCCTTGATTTCAAATTCATTTTTGCTACTTTTTCTTCAACTCAAGGCACTTTTATTTTCTTTTTCTTTACTCGATTCATGCATTTTCATTTCTTTCTTGATTCCAAAACTAACCACCTTATTATTATTAGTTTGCCACAATAAGGGCCAGCCTCAACTTACGTTTTTAGCCTCAGGTGAAGTACACAATATTTATGCCTTAAACTAGGGTCACTAACTGCAATCACCTTCAACATAGGCCTTTGGGCTCAATCAAGGTTCACATGTTCAAGGATAGACTAGGGCCAATATCAAGGCATTTCATCAAACAAGGTTAACCTAGAAAGGTATCAAGAAAGAATGAGTACATGATAAGCTCAAAAGTTTGGACCAAGGGATTCACTTACTCATTAGGTGGGTCATTTAGGCTAAAAGTGGTTTCGCTTAAGGAACAAAGGCCTAAGTTATCTTCCATATCCACCACATCACCAAACCAACTTTAGAGTAACAAGGCAAGTTCTGGGTCCATATAAGATGCATGAATGCAGCAAAATAGGCTCACAATACACATGACAATTGAATCCACCACCAAGTATAAACTCACAGGTCATGCTTTTAGTCTCATATTACCTTCATAATATCAAAACAAACATTTCCAAATACTCAAAAATGTATGAATGTTTCAATAATCACAA
The DNA here is from genome assembly GCA_025774065.1 of Solanum ossicruentum. Classification (NCBI taxonomy): domain Eukaryota; kingdom Viridiplantae; phylum Streptophyta; class Magnoliopsida; order Solanales; family Solanaceae; genus Solanum; species Solanum ossicruentum. Next base: position 6,221 of record JAOTQR010131196.1, on the reverse strand, counting down.
TCTCAAATATTTTAAGGGTACCCAATTTTACATCAAAAGTTTAAAGAAAAATCTAAGAACTATATATATGGCAAATGATAACATTACTATGCACTTATAAATTTTCTATACTTCTTAAAACATGCCGGTTCAACAAAAAATTAAACATCCACAAGGAAAAAGAAACACGACAAGAAAACCTTGAGATAAAAAACAGGAGAAGTTATGGACTTAAAGCTACTGAGACTTCACGTTAATCCAGAACTTCCACCACCCCACCAAAATAGGATACTTTATCCTCAAAGTAAAGACAAAAAAATAAGTTGCAAGGGGTGTACCTTGGATTGCCTCCCAGCAAGCGCCTGATTTATTATTACATCACGACAAGACGTATTCGTGCTCATGCCTCTTCAAGGTCCCAATCTTCCACTGTTTTGATCTTTTCCATGTCACCCATATACCTTTTTACTCTTTGTCCATTGACTTTGAATGTTTTTCCATCCCTACTCTCTAACTTGATAACACCATGACTAAAAACATGCACAACTCTAAAAGGCCTCATCCATTTAGATTTGAGTGTTCCAGGAAACCACCTCAACCTGGAGTTGTAAAGCAATACCATGTCTCACAGAGAAAATTGGCAATCTTCAATTCTGCGATCATGTTGAACCTTTATTGATTGTTTGTACAAAGTGGAGCACTCATATGCTCATAGTCTAAACTCATCAAGCTCATTCACTTGCATCAACCTTGAGGTTGCAGCTTCTTGCAAATCTAGATTTAGTTTCTTCAATGCCCACAATGCTTTGTGTTCATGTTCAACAGGGAAGTGACAGACCTTTCCTAAAACTAGTTTATATGAGGACATTTTGATGGGAGTTTTGAAGGCAGTCTAGTAGGCCCATAAAGCATCATCCAACTTCCATGACCAATCAGTACAATTCACATTCATCGTTTTGGATAGGATTTGCTTTATTTCCCTATTTGATACTTCTACTTTCCTACTAGTTTGGGGATGATACGGGGTTGCCACACGATACTTCACACCATATCTTTCAAGGAGAGCTTGGAACAGTCAGTTGCAAAAGTGAGAACCTCCATCACTGATAATTGCTCGACTCATACTGATCCTGGAGAAAATACTTTTTTGGAGAAATCCCATAACACTCTTACCCTCATTATTCAGTAGGCTTATGGCCTCCACCCACCTGGCGACATAATTAACTGGAGCTAGAATGTACTTGTTACCGTGAGAGCTAACGAAAGCTCTCATAAAATTAATGCCCCAAACATCAAGTAGTTTTATGAAAAGTATAGGATTTAGAGGAAGTTCGTGCCTCCGCTAAACTCTGCCCACTCTTTGACATCTATCACACGACTTTACAAAATCATGGGTATCTTGATGCATAGATGGCCAATAGTAGCGACACTGCAACACCTTGTAAGTCATTCGAGCTCCACCGTGATGGCCACCCACTGATGAAGCGTGACATGCTTTAAAAATGCTCACCATCTCTACTTCTAGGACACATCTATGGATAATCCCATCAGCACAAATATGAAACAAATATGGCCCATCACAGAAGAACTTCTTTACATTATGCATGAACTTGCGACATTGATAGGTGTTCAAATCAAAAGACACTACATCACTCACCAAGTAGTTAGAATAATCTGTAAACCAAGGTATAAAATCATGTGATGTTGCCAGAACTCTTTCATCAGGGAATGATTTATCTATGTCTAGCCCATTATCAAATTTCATAGCTTCGTCTTCTAATCTAGAAAGGTGATTAGCAACCTACTTTTTTGACCCTTTCTTATCAATCACTTCAAAATTGAATTCCTGCAAGAGAAGTACACATCTATTCAATCTAGGCTTGGTATCCTTCTTACCATGATATATTTGAGCTTCGCATGGTCTTTGTGCGCAATCACCTTAGCTCCCAACAAGTATGAACAAAAATGTTTAAATGCAAACACCAATGCAAGTGATTCTTGTTCAGTCATGTTGTAATTCTTCTTAGCCACATTCAGTGCTTTGCTTCCATAATAGATCGAATGTAGGACTCTCTCTCTCTCTGCATTGCTCCAACACCACACCAAGTGTAACCCCTCTTGCGTCACACATTAGCAAAAATGGTTATGACCAATCAAGAGCTATAATAATAGGCGTTGTAGTGAGCGTTCTTTTCAATTCTTCAAAGGCGTGCATGCATGCATCATCAAATACAAACTTTTCATCTTTTTCCAAAAATTTACACAAGGGTTGTGAGAACTTGGAGAAATCTTTTATGAAATGGCTGTAGAATCCTTCATAGCCTAGAAAAATTTTAATACCTTTTACCAAAATTGGTGGTGGTAATTTTTCTATCACCTTGATTTTGCTTTATCCACCTCAATTCCTTTTCTCAAAATTTTGTGTCCAACTACGATGCCCTCTTTGATCACAAAATGATATTTCTCCTAATTTAGCACCAAGTGGCTCTCGCACATCTCTGCAACACATCATGCAAATGCAAAAGGCATTTTTCAAGAGACTGGCCAACAACATTGAAGTCGTCAATGAACACCTCCATAGCATTTTCAACCATTTTCAAAATGATAGATATCATGCATCTCTGAAATGTGGCTGGACCATTGCGAAGTCCGAAAGGGCATTCTCTTAAATACAAAGATACCATAGGGGCATGTGAATGTTATCTTCTCTTGATCCTCAAGCGCAATCACAATTTGATTGTACCCAAAATACCCACAAAGGAAATAATACCATTCCTTTTTTTCCAGTTGTTCGAGCATTTGATTCATGAAGGGCAAAGAAAAATGATCTTTCTCGGTAGAAGCATTTAATTTTCTATAATCCATGCACACTCTCCATCCGGTGGCTGGTCTCATAGAGATCAACTCGTTCTTTGTATTAGGAACTACTATGATGCCTCCCTTCTTTGGAACACACTACACTTGGCTCACCCACTCACTGTCAGCAATTGGGTAGATTACATAGGCATTTAACCACTTGACAATTTCTTTCCGCATAACTTCTTGCATTAAAGGATTCAAACAACTTTGATGCTCAATACTTGGTTTGTAATTGTTGACTAGCTTAATTTTATGAGTGCATATTCCCGGAGGTATGCCAATGATGTATGCAATTGTCCACCCAATTGCTTTCTTGTACTACTTAAGAATTGAGACTAGAGCTTCTGTTTAAGCTTCACTTAAATCTGCTGCAATGATGACAAGTAATGTATTACTCTCTCCATGCATGCATACTTCAGATGCGATGGTTACTCCTTTAACTCTAACTTTGGTGGAACTTCTACAGAGGGCTTTGTAGGCGGTATCTCCATATTACATAAGTCCAAATCTAACCTTGCTTGTCACCTCAGTGCAAATGACACCCCAAAAGAATTTACTGTTTCCTCATAATCAGGAATGTCGCCACCATCAATGTTCATCAACACAACTGCCAACGGATCAAACCCAAGCCTTAATTCCATCGAGATTTTTTCTTTATCAACCTCATCCTTTGAAATCATTGAGATGACTTGGAACTTAGAACTTTTCCCATCTTTTTAACCCACTTGAAAAATCACAACTTCTTCATAAAACCTGAAAGTGAGGAGACTCCTCTCCATGTATGCTAATGCTCGACCTATGGCTAAAAATGGTCTTCCCAAAATGATTGGAACTGTAAAATCAACCTCACAGTCAAGTATAACAAAATCTGCAAGAAGCATAAATTTGTGTACCTTTACCAACACATCATACAAGATCCCCACAGGCTTCTTGATTGTTTTATCTGCCATCCACAACCGCATCTTTGTAGGGACAAGACTCCCCAAATTGAGCTTTCTGAATATGGAAAGAGGCATTAAGTTAATGCTAGCCCCCAAATCACATAGTGCTTTAGCAAATGCTAGTTCTCCTACAGTGTATGGTATGGTGAATGCACTTGGGTCTCTGCGCTTTTGCATTAATAACTTTGTAGTGATGACACTACAACATGGAACATTTTTGGAGAGGTCTTAACTCAACTTTAGCTTCTTTTTGACTAGGTCTTTCATCCATTTGTCATTTCCCAGCATCCTCCCAAGGGCCTCAACTAAAGGAAGGTCCACTGACAACTTTTTTAGCATCGGCAAGAACTGCGCAAACTTACTTTCTCCTTTCTCTTTCCAAGTCTTTGAGGGAAAAGAGGAGGAGGCCTTGGAAAAGTTTTATTCTTCTTGGATTGCCCTTCCGTATTGCTCACTTTGGTTTCTTCATTCATTTTCTTCTTGCAATTCCCATTTTCCACCTTTTTCATAGGGGAATCTATCATGCTTTTGCCACTCCTAGTCATCACTACCATGCAATGCCCTTTGTTCTTAGGATTTTGAACTGTGCTGCTAGGTAGGGTGCCCTTCTGATGTTAGTTCAACTATGAAGACATTTGCCCAAATTATTCTTCGAGTTGCTTGATTGCCATGGAATGAGACTAAATTTTCTGGTTTATGCTTGAAATATCAGTCTTCATCCCTTTCAACATATAGTTGTGATGATCTGCCATCTTCAACAATTTATCAAACATTTCTTCAATCCTCGAATTACTCCACTGGAGACACGGTTATAAGGAGGAACATAAGGACCATTCCAGTAGCCCTCTATTCTCACCCATTCTATGTCTAATACTCTTTCTCTCTTATAGTTTCGACCCCTATTATCTCTGTATGCTCTATCTCAATTGAAGTTCTGACCTTGATTCCCAGAACTTTGCCTACAATAGTCCAAGTTGGACCCTTGGAGGTTATTCCGAAAACTTGCTGCTTGGTTGCTCACATAACAGGCATCCTCATCAAAGAATTGATCATCATACACAGGAGTAAGTACGAGTTTGTGAAATATTGCCTTCACACTAGCTTGGTTTTGGTTCAAAACTAAATCCATGCTTGTATAGAGTTGAGCAAGTTGCTCCATAATCTCTTCATTCATTTTAGCCAGCTCACTATTTGTGGTAACCGCAAAAGACCTCTTTGTATTACAATGCTCACTCTGACCCCATGCTTTGTTGGTCTTCACCACATGTTTCATTCTTTCGGCTAGTAACTCAAACGGTTGATCAAGAAAAACTCCTCACATGATCTTGTTGGCGCAAACTTTGCTATTATCATCAAGTTCTCTATAGAAGATCTCGAACAAAGCATCATCAACAATTTTGTGATCGGGGACCATCCACAAGTATTTGGTGAATCTCTCCCATGTAGTGCTAAGAGAGTCTCTAGGCAGTTGCTTGAAATTGTTAATTTTGTCCATAAGTTTCAACTTCTTCAACCTTGGGAAATATCTTTCTAAGAACACTCTCTGCAACTCAGTGCAACTCGTGATGGTACCTGGAGGTAGCTCAGACAACTATACAGTTACGTTGCCAGTTAGTGACAATGGAAAGACCCTCAATCCAACAACATCAATAGAAATATTTTGTGTCCCCATGAAATATTTGCACAAGAAGATGACATTTTAGAGATAACGGTGGGGATCCTCTGACTATATCCCTATTAATAGGCTATGGTTTTCGAGCATCAGAGCAATCCACTTGATACCGCGAACTTAGTATCTGCCGGTAGAGGGGGTTGTACTATAGAATCGATAACAACTATTGCCATAGGGTTCAATTGGAACTGATTCCAGCTGTAAGCATTGCATTGAAATCTCTAAGCTATGGACGGTTAACCCTTGGTGGTAGATTCTCCTCTCTGCTTAAGTCTTCCTCATTCACATGCATATCCTCCTCAACCTTAATGTCCTCATTCACTCGAGCTATCCTTCTTGGTAGTTGATGGATCTCCAAATTTAGTGGAGCTAAGGGATTGCCTTGGCTCCTTGTGTTAGGTATACAACCTAGTGCATCCTACAAAAGAAATCAAACAACAAAAGCAAAAACAAAAGTATAGTACAAGAGACTCTAGAAATTAACACTAGAACTAACTAATAGTGAAATCAAATCAAAACCTAGCCATATTCCCTGGCAATAACACCATCACTTTTTGATAGTATTTTCATGGTCCCGCTCCAATAATAAAGTGGTCGTTATCATTAATTAACCTAATCAAGGTTAGTGTCGAATCCACAAGGAATACAAGTCTTTGACTACAAGACTTCACTACTAATCATTTCTAGTATTTGTGACTACAATCTCTAAATGAGGGAGGGGGGGGGGCTCATTCAAAAACAAAATAAAATGGTCACTAATTAAAATGCAA